>VCRD01001508.1:113146-132032 GCA_006783055.1 Trinorchestia longiramus | reverse complement strand
AACTGTGAAACTCAGTGGCTACCTGACAACTGTGAAACTCAGTGGCTACCAGACAACTGTGAAACTCAGTGGCTACCTGACAACTGCGAAACTACAGAAACACACCCATCGTATCAATTATTAGCTGCATCACAAACGTCTGTCATCTAATGTTCGATTGGATACGACTTACAAACAAAATACAGTTTTGATTCTTATTAAAACATATACTTTATACTTCATTTAAGGAGAAAGAAAAATTATCATTCATTGTTTCTAATTGCTTTTAATTACACACTGTAATAATTTTTACAAAAGCTTTGCATACTGCTATTTTGTTGTTGTTTATTAATGAATTTTATCTGCTGATTCCAAAAAAGTAATTCCTTTTTCTGCATCATCGACCGTTACAGAAATAGATCGCTTTTCAATGTTATCATTTATACCTGGAAATGTTATGTGTTCTGCTGCTAAATGTATATCTAATTTTCTTTTTTAGATCAATTAGCAAGGTCTTTACGTTTTAAGATGGCTACTAGAGGTCGTTAAAATTCTCCATATACATTTTATCATGTGTGTGGTTTTAATATTGGTAAAAAAGTATTGTATAAGACCATGAATGGGACCAAATTGCGTATAGCGTACAGGCTATATTTCGGAATGCCTATGGGTGATCAGGACGAGCCATGGACCCCTCATGTGTTTAGGAGAACACGTATTTTTCTGTAGTTGTTTTGGTGGGGTTCTTCTAGGGTAGTGATACAGTCGACTTCGTAGCTCGCAGATTTATTATTGGGCACGTGAAATCCGTAAACCGAGACTGGAACTGAAACTGAACTGAACCGAAACTGAAACATGCCCAGATAAGGACCAATAAGTAACTCGAAATAAATACAGAATTTAGCAAGAGAAATCAATAGCACAAGGCAACTTTATAATACAACTGTTGAGTAAAACATTAAAACATCGTACTTAATTAGCTGGCTGCTACAGGGAACACAAAACGAGTTGTCGATAGGCAGCTTCTCCCCGAGGCCAATGTAATTGAATAACCGTATCAAAATGGCTGGTTGATCTTTTAGTATGCCCGTCATAAATACTCGAACGTACAGACTTGAGTGAGACGAAATTAGACAATGAATTTAATAGCTGATGCGATAGTTATTATTCAAAATGTTCTATACTTGGATTAATTATAAATCTTTGGAGTCACGCGATTTCAAGCGCGACAACTTCAAATACAATTCAAATCGTTTGAATGAAAACGTAACCACACTGAAATGAGATGTTTGCCATACAATCTGTCAAGGACACATGGTATCAAAACTGCTTCAAAAAGGAAATCTTAAACTTACAGGAGAACATATATGCTCGGCAAAAAGACAAGTTCAAAGAATATTTAGTACGTACGTGAAATGCAAAACGTCAGAGAGAGACTGAAAGCGCTAATAGAATTGCTGTTAACTGAGCGATAGCTGAGACTGAACTGTTGGGAACTAAGCCTCAAAGCTCGTGTTTGACAATGATCTTCTATAGACGACGGTCAAAATTTGAAGTTACAACTACGATTGAATTTTTAACTTTAAAATACTAGTTTCAAATGTCGTGAAATACGTATAAAATTAACTCTAAAATATTACTAAAATACATCATATTTTAGTATCGACTCCAAGATCATTCTAAATTAATTATGATATTTCTGAGGCCCTACATGTGATATGTGGAAGCTGCCGATCTACTCCAGAAGGATGGCTAAGGGGTACAGGAGGACAATGCCTTTGGCCATTCCTATAGTTGGAAGAGACCCCAAGAAGCATCAAGATGACAGTTACTTTCGTATGATTGACGTGACGAAGTACAGAAAAGTGAAAGGAAGACAAGCTCTTCGGTATTCACATAGAATAGAACTTCATCATCTAGAGTGGTGTCTAGAGACACCTTACCAATGCCACAACTACCAGAAAGTATAAGTTAATTCTCATCATACTCTTCAAAGGTCTTGCTTTTACTCTACCTGAATACTAAGTATTTACTATGCATTCATTTTCTCAAAGATGTGTGAAATAATAATGCTACTCATGTCTTTGTTGAAATTATTGCATGTAGTTATTTCCTTCTTCCCAGATGGAAGATGCAATGGATATTTCATCTGAAGGGTCAGCAAGTAGCAGAAGCAGCCAAGAAATGAAGGAGGCTTTCTTACCTAGAACAGCTTCGGAGCCTCACTTTCCAAATCACTGTGAGCTAGATGATTGAATCAGGGATTTAGCTTTTACTAAGTCAGGAGCTGAACTTTTTACATCAATGCTGACGGAATGGAATCTACTAGGAGAATAATGCAGGACATCTGTGCGCGGAAAATGACATGAAGAATTTGAGATTTACTACGACATTAGTGATGATCTGTGTTATTGTAAGGATGTTACTGGTTTGTTTACTGCTTGTGGGCTCAAGCATGATCCTGCAGAATGACGACTGTTCATAGACAGCTCAACGCAAAGTCTTAAAACAGTATTGCTCCACAATAAAAATAAACTTCAATTTTACTCCTGCACACTCAGTATGAAAGAAAGAAATCTACAGGGTGTCTCAAAAAAATGTACTCACCCTTTAACCGTTGCTAACATGCTGTCTTTTTTGTTTTGCAGGTGTGAGGTTCGAACCTTTGCGAACATGATTTTTTAATCACATTTAATCATGTTCGCAAAGGTTCGAACCTCACACCTGAGACACAAAGAAGACAGCAGGTTAGCAACGGATAAAGGATGAGTACATTTTTTTGAGACACCCTGGATGATAATGACAAGCAGCTTCTTTACAAAATAAATTATGCTGAATTTAAATGGTATGTTTTTGGTGATTTCATATGCTCTTCTCTTGCTTCGCTTGCAAGGGAATAGACAAAGCATTTATGTGTTCTTTGCTTATAAAACAGCAGAGCTGATGATAAGCATTACAAGGAAGTTCATTGGCCTTAACGAGGGGAACTGCACCCAGCAATGTTAAATATTCCCAGACAGACTCTAGTAGATTCCAACAAAGTCTAATTATCCCCACTTCATATTAAACTAGAGCTGGTTAAACAGTTTGTGAAGGTTTTAGGTTTTAGAGGAAAAGCTTTGCAAGAAATTCGTCTCATGTTTCCAAAGCTGCTTGAGGCTAAGATACAGGGTGGTATATTTGTTGGACCTCAGGTAAACATAATATTGAAGTGGGAGAAACTGGAAAAAAGCGATGACAAATATTGAAAAAGATTCTTGATGTGCATTTCATGATGTTAGTTCGTGGATTCTTTGGAAATCACGAGGATCTTAATTACAAAAAAATGGTAGCAAAGCTTATTGAGAACATCAGGTAGCTTGATTGTCGTACGTCATTGAAGGTTCATTTTTTGCATTCTCACCTAGATTTCTTCCCCGAAGACTTGGCTGATGTCAGTGAAGAGTATGGTGAGAGAATCCATCAAGACATTGCAACTATGAAAAGGAGCTATCAAGGACGATGGAATACAGCTATGATGGGGGATTATATTTGGTCTCTAGTGAGAAAAGGTGAAAATGTGAGCTCTAGAAAATCTCGATCGTCGAAGCAGTTCTGATCATAAAAGAAAAAGTATCAAAGCATTTACAATGCAGAGTTGTATTGTTTTTATTCTAGCTAATATTGCACTTCTTAAATGCCTTTTAATCTATGAAAACATACTAAATGGTGTATAACTATCCCTACTATATTGAAATAGGCTGAACCAAAATATTGCTGTAGAGAACAATTGTCTGTATAAAGGAAACTATTATATTAGGAATAACTAAAAAAACTGGCAATGTTACGTCAAAACGAATGTAATTTTTGAATTCAATGACACAAAATACATAGATAGGCATTAAAAATAAAAATAAATAAAACATCGTTACATGGTGTTATTTGTTATCGGGATGAATACCTTTCATTCACTTTAAACATTTCATTTTGAGTAAATATAAACTCTGTACTACCTATAAATGGTTGGAAATTGGCAACATAAATAACAGCCACTTTTAAATCGAAAACACGTCCAGATCTCTTAACATGATTTGAGCTCGAACTTCGGATAAGCTTGTAAAAAAACCTCGGTATTTTGCGAGTTCTCTCAATATTAAGGAAATATTCTGGATTCTTTCATAAATTGATTAGAAATTAAAGATAAAAGTCGAACAAAGAAGAGCATTATCTGACGTCAGGTGGTCTGAGCAGACATAGACGAATGCTGTCAGAAAAAGGCTCTGACATTCTTCAGGCTTATATTTTGCGACTAAGAATGTTTTCGTTCGAATTTTTGAAATTTTTCCAAGGAATAACGGGAAAAGAGGAGGCCCAGAAGGCTTGTTGTACAATTGAAAATTTCTTTTTATGGCGATGTGGAGTGTTACCAGTTACGAAAGGGTATATTAGATGAAGCATCGTATGTTGTACTTGCTACGCTTTCAGCCTCCACATTGCTTGCCTGTTTTTCTAGTCTATATCAATACTGACGATAACACTCGAGTTATTTAGTCATATGCATTTCATATTGATATACATTTATAGACGTTATTCTAATATTCTATAAATTATTGAAATTATTCTGTGTTTTATTAATTCAGAATGATGACTATAAATCGTAGGTATGGAACGAACTGACGAACTCTGCAAAAACTTCTAACTCGATTACAACACAAGACAAGTTGAGTTTTAAAAGCGATAAAAATATGAAACAAATCTGCCTCGTCAAATGGTTCACTTTTTTCTGCCCTAACTTAGTGTTGTTTGAACACAAAATCTCCTGTGTACGTCTGCTGTATACTGTCATAAAGAAATACAAAAGATTACTTTCATTCATCATGAATGGACACATGCATTCAAAACTTTCCCCTTGGGGTTATTATGCATACATGTAAGTCTGAGACAGGGACCACATGAACTGAAACCATTAGTTCGACTTTTCATAGTGTTTCTAAACGTCCTCTCCTCATCTCCCATCACATAACAAAACACCTTGAAATTTAAAGGAGGCTGAGCCCATGTGATATTTATTTCAGAGCGTGCAGATCATTTCGCCTATCTCGTTGTGACACAAATAATGGGTTCCACTAGGGTAGGGTGATCGACGTCTAGCTCCATCACAATTCTTGGCAAATGAACTGCAAATGAATGGATGCCTCGCAAGGGCAAAACAGAGGCCGACGTTGCTAGGACGAAGGACCTCGAATGCCACTTTGTCAGGAATCTTATCCTTCTGGAAGCCACTTGTCAAGGTTGAAGAGACGTCGTAGTACAGTAGCTCGGCTGCTTTAGTTTTCTTTACACCCTCCCATATTTTGCTCATTCATTGCTAGAGATCCCTCAGCTGAGCTAGAACTATAAGGACATTGGTTCAGTGAGCTCCGTGCTGCAAAGGCAGAAAAGGAAGTATTTATGAAGAAAGAGTTGAACTATCGAGTGGCTTCCAGCGTGTTGTGTTGCTTCCGGAAGTTAAATAAAATATATTTGTTATGACAGGCTTTCAGTACACTTGTCTCGCGCAAATAATATTTTTTATCTACTTATCTCCATAACACTCCTGAAAACAAATTTTACTCTATTCATTCTAAAATAAATACGCCATATAAAATCCTTGAGAGAAATAGGCAAGTCAAGATGGCATCGTCTTCCAGGTCTCTCTGAACGTCAACTATTCTCTCAAATGTACGCACCTGACCATCCTAGCCTTGGCATTGCCTACCATTACCATCAGTTATTTCTCACTAGTTATTTTAAAACATGGCTCATGTAACTTTTTTATCCGGTTCTTTTCTTGCCTTTAAAACAGTTTGAAAAACATTTGCCACCGTTATCACTGGTTATCTTATAACGTGGCTTCTAGACACACCTACTCAGTTGTGACCCAACGATCAACATAGCAGTGAACAAGTTTGCGCAGTACAGCTATTGATCCACTTCAGGTTGGCTCTTTTCCTTGTGCAGCTTGACGCCAACCCTCTTGTTTTATCAGAGTTGCATGTTGAATAATTTGAGCCCCTAATAGAAAGTCTGAAAAATTAAAAGCACCAACAGCAATACAATTGTCACGAGATTTGTTTGTCAAAAAATTTAACATGGTTTTGTATATTTGCAAATGTAAGTAATTTTGCATCATTAAACTAGCAGCAGTGTGTTATCATACCGTGCATAAAATTATGTGGCTCCCAAAAGAAGTTTGATAGTCTTGACAGGCTCTTCACCAACAAAAATTATTCTAAAATTAAAACAATGTAGCATAGACAATCACTTTTAGTTAAGAAAAACAACTACCTACTATGTGATAGTACCTTACCTGGCAGAGCATTGATGCTATAATGGTCCTGGAAATTGTAATACGTGAGTATTTATTTGTAAATTGGCTATTATGATCTTTGTCCAAAAAAATTCACTTTGTATCGTAGACCCTGACAATTAGGCCTTCAGAAGAAGTGTTGTGATATGAATAAACGCCCACAAAATGATTCCGCTTCAGTGGGGTCAGTAGTTTCGCTAGTATATTCCTTCTGGAAGCGACATCCTAAACATCCTCAAAATAAAATCCAATAGATTCGAATTCATTTGGCTGAAAATTACCTAAGATCTAGAGCTTCTATTGTTTAATTTACTATCCCTTAGCGTCAAATTTACATGTTTTTATTCTTGGCCGACTTTTTCAAAACAATACCGAAAATTTTCTCCGATTGAGTGAGTTTTAATAGTAGTTTATCGTATTCAATCCGATTCTGCTTGTTTTTCCGTTAGTTAAAATTCTTAATTAGCCCTCTGTAACACTTTCACTTGAATGTACATTGGGGTTGCCAAATGCCATTGAAGGAAATGTTGTATAATGACTAGGGCGAACACCCTTAAAAGAATGATTGCCTTAAGCTCATTTTCTGTATTTTTAAAGATGTAAATGTGAATTTTGTTTTTGTCATAATATATAATTGAAAAATGGACGGAGTTGCTTGCGAGAAAGTTAGGCTTCTTTTTAACCCATCATCAAGCTGTTAAATGCATATCCAATGCCACCATTCCTTTCGTCACAAATTTAAGAAGTGTCCACAGTAGTTGTAGAGTACAGAATTGCAATTCATTTTTTAAAATAGATGATAATCATGAAGTCCTTAAGTTTGACATGTACTTCGCTTCTAAATATTTTGTTTAGCAGCAAGAGAATTAGGGATTGGAGAAATATTCATCACTTTGAGGACAAAAAAATAAGCATGAATGTTTTGTTCACAACGCAACGAATCAATACGTCGGCTTAGGAAATCCATTAATTATCCGTCTAATTTAAATGTTCAAATTTTACTCTTACCCGTCTGCAAAATTTGAGACGCTTCTAGCTCTCCATGAAGTGACTTACCTGCTCAGTTTATAAACACTATTAAGTTCTACTCCTGGCAATATTAATGCCACTCTCGCTTGTAATATTCGCAGTTCGTCTGTTATGAAAACGTACGACACCACCCAGCATGTTAATTTCACTTGTATCTGAGAATGTACATGAAATAATCTGGACGTTTGACGTAGTGATTTTTGAGTCACTGCAGTATATCCTTCTGCATGAAATACTTCAAACACGCTTCCATCGTTGTCAAAGATGAAGGCATAAATAAAAATGGATTTCTTGGTGGATAACTTTGACAATTTGATGCATATTCGCAAAAGATTTGAAAATCCTATGATGTATTTTAATTATTAGAATTGATTAAGTCATTCTTTTATAATTTTTGGCAAACTTAGTTAACTATTCATTATTTTTAAGCAAAAAGATATCAATAATTAAATTTGGTCAAGGAAGAAAATTGGGTATTTTGTCTACGGTTTGCAAACTACTGTAATGAAATTGAGAAATTATGACGATGCTCTGAAAATTGACAAATTTCCAGGGACGTATAGCTATTTGATGAACGAAAACCACAAGGGCAGCAGAAACTTTGCTCGTAGAGGTCCTGCTCGAAACTTTTCTATCGAGCGTTGCTGGAGCGAGCTAGCATGTCAGTGCGTCTGTGGCAGCTGTGATGTGAGGGTACAATATGAGGGCTGAGCCGCGCCGAGCAAATCTAGCCGAGCCGCGTAAATTGTCCCTACCGTAGAACTTCCAAGCCTTATAACAAATTGTGAAGTGATGTAAGGATGCACGTGTGTTAGAATGATTGAATCTTGCTCCTGTAAGACTGCTGTTATTTCTCATAGTTCTATTAATCATGACTATGTCAAGATCGGTTCTATTTAGTTGAAAAATAACGTCGATTTCGTGGTTTGGTTTCAGAACGGTAACTGAATTGCTGATCAACTCTACTAGCCAAGGCTTGAGACATAACCATATATTTTCTTTTATAGTTTCACTATGAGAGCATTTTTCAAATTTCAAAACACGTATAAATTTTCTTGAAGTTTTAATTGTGCATTATATGAACACTGCACACCTTTTTTTCACCATGGACTGTTGTTTGAAGAGGTTACTTTTTCTATTGCTAATCTCGTAAGCGCTCTTGAACCTAAAGGAGGCCAAGTTCGGAGGCTGGGTATGGTAATAAACCTGTGGAGTCACAGACGGTATTTTGACACAGTAAATGTTACTCAGTTAAAAAAAATTATCGAAAGACATTTGTTTGGACACCTTTCGTCAGGTGAAAAATGTTCTACTCAACGTTAATGCTGGGAACATCTCGGTATGCATAATTTTAATGATGAAACTTTTTGTGTCCGCAAATTCTTCTAGATTAATGTTTCCAGGAATGAGTACAGTGATACACAGAACTGGATAATTTGAGTCACACCAGCAAACATTCAAGACGAAAAATGTAGCTGAGACTTCACCCTTCAGCGACCAATTTTTTTTTCTAGTTCGCACGTCTAAGCTCACAAAGACCGTCTGCACACTGATGCAATGAAGCACGCTGAGAGCCAGGCAGCCAAAAGAACGACGCTGTAACATGCCGCCGCGTTCAAACCTAGTAGCAACCTCATATTGCTCACTGTTTAATTATTAGAACAATTCTCCCAAAGACGGTAAAAGAGGACCGTATGGTCCTTTTAGACGCTAAAGGGTTAACAGAAAAAAGTAAAAACCTCGCACTTGTTTGCATGAGCACTTATTTATTCCATCCTTCACTTCATTTGGAGCACGTCTATGAAAATTCTCGGAGCAGATATATTATGTTGGACAAAGTACATACTTCATCGCATTGCGATGTCTACCAGGTCGCTGGAATTATGAAAAAAATTAGGTATCTGAAAGAGAAACCGTCGATCAAAAGTTCGAGAATGTGTGCACTGAAAATAAAACAGCCTTCTGTCAGTGCTTGCGGCGACGTTACGAGCAGTGATGGTTCTGGTGCTGGCTGGAATGTCGAGTGGCCTCAATAATACACGAGACTTAATCCAGTCTGGTAAAGTTTTTCGACAAATTACTACTGTTAGCTGATGTGTAAACGATCTTACGTGGTTGAATATTGCAGAAAATTAGATGTGTCAACTAATGCATGAAATGACCTTGCGTGTGTAAGTAGTACAATCGATAACTGCAGCATGCTGATGCACTTGTAAATGATGATCTTGCGTGAATTAGTTTTAAAACAGAATAATGTTATCAGCTGATACATAACACAATGTGCGTAGTAATATCCTATCAGGAGTACAACTGTGATTTAAAAAGGTCTTGTTGCCTGTCCGTTAATGTACTATGGATAATGAAAAACACTTTTTTTTGCTTCAAAACACAAAAACTTTAAGTCATGGTAAATTATGTAAAATTAAATTTTTCTTATCGGAAACTGAAGCACAAAAATATAGATGGCGCACAACATGCATTCCTAATATTAGAATATTTTAACAAGAAAAATAAAACAATCTATCTCTTTGCTAAATATTGAGAACGATTTGTTTTGATACTATCGTGATAAAAAAGGCAATCACTGAAACTAATCTCAGAATCATAACTTTTCGTTTTCTCCATAAAATTTGGATGCAGAGTGAACACAGACCAGACTCATTTGTCCTCTTGTTTAGCCACACACCTGTAGCAATCAAAACGGTCTAGTTTCATGTCGTTTATTGGTTTATTACTCACGGCAATAAATGCTGATTATTCACCTACTCGATCTTCGTGATCAGGGGTTGTTGTAGTTACGTTCTTTGAAATATTGTCTGTTCATTATATTATAAGCAGAAAAAATATAAAAATGCTTTTCTACTATCGAACATTCCTTCGAGCGGACTCCAAGATTATTCACTCAAATTTCAGAAAACACAAGTGTTGAAATTTATATAGTCCTAGATGCAAATTCGTATTTTTACTAGTGCTTTAAAGTACAGTGCGTTAATGCAACAATCATGCACGTGTAATTATGTGCAACTGATGAAGTGAGCGATGACAACCAGTATTTCAGTGAATGCGAGATGTAGGCCGTAGCGGTTCCATTTTTGCTACCTAAAATCACCGATCTCTCACTTCTTTCAGCATTGATTGTTTCCTGACTGATTTAAACTGTCGTTTCTTTCAATCTCTGTTACTGCTGTTTCAAAATTTTTCATCCTTATTAGATTTCTTCTATGGTTATTCATGTGAGTTAAAGCTCCTGTAAAGAATTTCTACTTCGATCAACACGATGCTATAGAGAGCTAGTTACGTTTTATCTGAAAACTAGACAATTCCTGTGGAAATTCCACAATTTAAATTTGACTAATATGAAATTATTAAAAAGATGAATACATTAGATATTTAAGATAAATTATTGTGTTTTGGATGAATACTTTTTATGAACTTCATCCAGAACTTCCTTTCTGCATTTTATCTCCCGATAACATGGCCCAGATAGTACCCGTTGAAATTCCTTGATTTAAAAGTGATGAAATTAAGGATCTATGAAATAAAATATATTTTTAGTTTACCCGTGGTACTATCAGAACTTGAATATTTTTCCTGAATACATACAGAACTTTTATTCTGTATCTTATCTAACGATAACATGGCCGTGTAGGAGAAAAGACCCATTATGCCAAAAATAGCGTATTTATAGTGATCCGGCGTCTGCGGTATCCACAATACAATGCTTATAACACATTCATACCCATTTTGATTTCAGTTCAATAATTTTCTTCAGTAATGGATAGGAAGTAATGGAACGGACACACAGTGACAGATGGAGACACACTGTGTATTATACAGTGTCCCAAGTAAAAGTTAACCCAATTTCAAATAATTATAATTCAAAAACTATTAAAGTTGAGAAAATTTAGAAAGTTGCACGTCATTTGTCAACTATTTCTCTATCTGTGATGAAAATTTCATGAGAAAATTTTAAAGCATATTTTTGCAGCATTATTTTCAATAAGAAACACTGAAAATATGTTTGTGCACAATATCTAAAATACAAATTTAAAGGTGCTAAATAATATTTTAAATAACTTTTAACAATTTATTATTAATGAGAGGCAAATGTAATTTCAAACAAAAAAGACTTAACAATTTGTTCTCTTAGTTCCATTAGATATGCCCTCCATTTCTTTCAGTAGACAGTTGCATTCTCTTTCTCATTGCATTCATAACTCTTCTTATCAGAGCATTATCTTGTCGAAGCAGATTCACTTCCTGTTCAATTCTTTGCTTCAGATCGTCGATGTCTCTTGGTGGGGAATTATAAACTTTACTTTTTAAGTGTCCCTATAGGAAAAAATCACAGGGAGTCAAATCAGGGGATCTGAGTGGCCACTCAATACACTGATTTAAGGAGATAATACGATTTCCGAATAGCTCATTCCCTTACAACAATAGTTCTGTGAGCAGGAGCACCGTCCTGGATCCACCACGTTCTATTAATTCTATTTCCATGAGTTTCTTGGTGTCTTGGAACTATCATATTATTTATTAGGTCAAGGTATCCAAATCCATCTAAATTGTTGTAAAAAAAGGACCCAAAAGACATCCGTTTCCACAAAGTCCCATCGAAATTGAAACTTTTTCTCTAGAAATTTCAACATCGTAGTTAAAGTCAGGAGGATTGTTCTAGGGTGCATATCTGCGAACATCATGGCTATTAACTTTGCCGTTTAGATGAAACGCGGCCTCATCTCCAATTACAATGTCTTCAATGAATAGATCTTTTTTTTGCAGAAACCACTGAGCAAAATTTAGCAGCCGGGGAAGATCAGTATCTAGTAGTTTATGTCGCACGTGCATTTTGTAAGGATGCCTTTTCAATTCAAACTTTACAATTCTGTTGAATGTGCTTTTTCTTTTGCCCAATCCATTCTTTCTTGAAGAAATGTCAGGATTAGCTAACAGTCATTGGTGAACAATTTCGACATTTTCTGGTGCTCGTTCAGTACTCAGTCAGCGTTCAGTTTCAGTCAGCGGCCTGATCGACCTTTGTTTAGATTTAGGCTGGTTCCTTCAGTTTTGTACTTCCTGACATTTTTCCAGATGGTCACCTTCGATGGAGAATTTCTTTCAGGGAAGCGCTCTTGAAATAATTCTTGCACATGTTGAATACTGTTGCTATCCAAAAAATTCCCAACTATGAAGATCCTTTGTTCTTTTGTTAGTTGCATCTTGAAGGTTGGCTCATTGAAGGATAAAATTAGTGACATTAAAACTTGACGATACCTTATTTATGGGAACTTTCATACAAAACCGTATTCATGATACAACATAAAGAATCCTTGGAAAAAGCAGTCCAACTGTAAAATGTGTATTTTAGATATTGTGCAGGAACATGTTTTCAGTGTGTTATTAAAAATAATGCTGCAAAAATATACTTTCAAATTTTTTCATGTAATTTTCATCACAGATAGAGAAATAGTTGACAAACAACATGCAACTTTTCAAATTTTCCTAACTTTAATAGTTTTTGAATTATAATTATTTGAAATCGGGTTAACTTTTTTTGGGACACCCTGTATATGTAGATAATAAATTAAATTAGGGCAACATTTCAATATAATTTCATGTACACATTTACGTTTGTATCAAAATATTCTGAAAATCACATGACTGAAACATGTCAGTGGTATAGAGGCCTAGGATCCCATTATATCCCACTAAATAATTTACAGTTTGTTGCTTGATTGATTACTTACTTGCTTGCTTGGTCCGTCTCTCTGTCACGTTCTTAAGGATTTAGATAGGAGGATATTCGTCTACTCAGATACCATAAAATTTAATCCCTAAATTACGATGGCAAATATAGTTTCTGGAATATATACTCGAAAGTCGAAATACTGCATTAGAGTTTTTGATCCTGTCGTCCATACGCTATTTCGTATATTTTTAACCTGAATTTCTTCGTCGCAGTTGAAACTTCGCGTGTAGTTGAGGCCAAATATTCGGAGTAGAGGCCCCTGGTTGGGTCACTGCGGGTAGTCGCGATACGGAACCCAGTGCTGGGTCATTACAATTATTTGTTCCCTTGCAAGATGGGGGGAACATTCATTTAGAAGGTAGCATAGATACAGTCTTTTTCTATTTCATGACTACATGTTTTTCAAACTATGTTATTGGACCAGCACTTCTACATCGACTGCATCATCCAACGGACACACTGTGAGTCTAAAAACACTGTTCTGCTTTGTAAAGTAGCTCGGTACTATTTGATTTTATAGTATCCCTCTTCTAAGCGTGGTACATGAATTGCTGCATCTTTGGTTAAGTTTTTGATCCTTTCGTGCATCAGATATTTCACATATTTTTTGCCAGGAAATGCCAGGAACTCCGCTTGCCCTTCTGCTTTAGCAATTTACTGGAAAAAGACTTTTCTCATCAAGAAGTCATCAACTACCTGCAGCAGCCCAAAATGATAAACAGAATATAATTTTTCTCAACGGCAAGATGCTCCTGAACGGCCTCAATATCGCAGAAATTTCAAGATTTAGATTTAACTAGTTTGAAATTATTATGAAGATGAATGCATTAAAAATTTATAACGAATGGTTGTGTTTGAAATGAATACTCTGTATTAATATCATTCAGAACTACCTTTCTGCATCTTATCGAACAATAACATGGCCCAGATAGTACCTGTTGATATTCCTTGGTTTAAAAGTGATAAAATTAGGAATCTATGATATACAATACATTTTTCAGTTTTACCCGCGAATATATTCCGTAAATTTATACAGAACTTCCATTCTGTATCTTGTCAACGGATAATATGGCCGTGTAAGAAAAAAAGCTAATAACAGAAAAAATTGAGTATTTTATAGTGATCCGGTGCCTTTAGTATCCACAATACAATGCTTATGATGCTTGTATACCTGTTCTGATTTTAGTTCAATAATTTTTCTCCAGTAATAGATAGGAAGTAATGGAACGGACACACACAGATACAGAGAGAGAGATGGAGATACACTGCTTGCTTGCTTGTTTGGTCCGTCTCTCTGTCACGCTTTTAAGGATTTAGATAGGAGGAAATTCGATTGGTTACATACTTGTATTGTAAGCATTGTATTGTAGATACCAAAGGCACATCCATCAATATGGAAACTCCTTCGCAAAACCTGCATCGACTGGCAAATCAAACGAAAACATTCAGTAAAAAACAAGTGAATTTTCACGTGTAGGTCTACTAGTGTAGATAATAATACACAGTGTGTTGCCTGATTGATCCTTCTTTCTGTCACGCTCTGAAGGATTCAGATAGGAGGAAATTTGGTTGGAGGTACCTGTATCGTAAGGATTGTATTGTGGATACCAAAGGCACATCCTCTAATGTGGAAAATCCTTCGCGACAGCTGCGTCCACTGGCAAATCAACAGAAAAAGTTCAGTAAAGAACAAGTGAATTTTCACGTAGGAGTCTACTAGTTAATACATATACACGTGCATTTTCACGTGTGGGTTTAATAGTAAAAATAATAATGAATATTTTTTTGTAAAATGCGAGCACGTTGTAAACCTTTCGGCTCTCTTTTGGCTCTTTAACGTTTTGATATTCAATTCCACCATATAATAACACACAGTTTGTTGCTTGCTTGGTCCGTGTGTCTGTCACGCTCTTAAGGATTTAGATTGGAGAAAATTCGATTGGGTATACATGTTTTGTAAGCATTGTATTGTGGATACTAAGGGCACATTCTTCAATGTGAAAACACCTACGCAAAGCTCGCCTCCACCGGCAATTCAAACATATAATCGGAGAATTGCTGTCTACTAGTTGATAAAAATAATCACGGTTATCACAGTTTTCAGATCTGTATGTGTTAACTGAAACATTGGTATAATAAGCGGTGAAATGTTATATTCAATACTAATGTACCCAGCCGTCAAAAATGACGGTAGAGATTTTGTGATACTACCCGTGCCATCCAAAATGATGGTAAATACTGTTGGAAAGATAATAAATAAAATTACACATAAGAACGCAGTGTAATATATTTAATTTTAAATATATTTACAAAGGACAAACGTTTTATTTCTTTAATGACAACATTTCTAGTGAAAACTAAGACACGTAGTTTTCTACTACTGCAATTAACTCTGCAATTCGTGTCATATTCGCGTACAATGTACCCGAATCATAGGGCAATACCCCGTCTAACTCGGTATCTACGATACGGACTCGAGTATATAAGGCTCTGGATCTTTCTAATTTTTTTTGAAAGTGACACGAAACATAAATAAATAAAAATATGAATAAATAAATATATAAATGTATATATAAACACACGACGGTCATTCTTAGTATTAGATTAGACTAGCAGGACCTGTTGAAATTCCACGGTATGAAAAATATATTTAATTAATCAACAAATATGTTTTGATAAAATTGATGCTTTTCTGGATAGCTTGTAGAGTCTCATTCTATCGCGAGCAGCTTCCAATGTTCGCTTCATTGTGTAGTTCTAAGGCTATAATCGGCGCAAGTATTACTTTAACATAAAGAAAAGTCACTGATACTATCAATACTTATGACAGATTTGTATATAAGATACGGAGCTCAGATTAAATTTATGTCTTAACAATTAGGAGAAGTTTATATAAAATGTCAAACATATCAATGCATGTGAAGGCCATCGTTTAATGTTACACTGAGGAATTCGGTAGCTATGATACTGCAAACTCGACGAAAGCGTAACGGACGGACTAACTAAAGAAGGAACAAGCAGAATCTAATGCTAAGAATGACTGTAGTGTGTTCATATATTTATTATATTATCTCATTCCTGTTCTGAACCTTATACGTATGCAAACAAATCACTGATTGACTGATCTCTTGCAGTGAATAAGAATTATTTTTAAGCGTTTGAATTCAGAGTTTACTCACGTGAACGCGGTGGAATATTTCATGCGAGCACCTGCTCTATTTACGGCCGTGTGAGCACAAGACATCCTATCACTCTCTCCTGCTCGTAAATGAGAATTGTTTTATCATTAGATCGATTTTTCTGTATTGCACTTAGATTTAACGTCTCTAGTCTGGTAGATCTATTCTTTATAAATGCTACAGTTTAATTGTAATGCGTGTTCCCTAAGCAGTGAAAAATGAACCTCTAAACTTACAGTAGCGACCAAAACTAAGGGACAATATACACGAACCTTAATATCTTTTGAATTTTTCATTGTATATATGTGCAATTTTCACATGTTTTAGCGCTCAAGCCACCCAATGACATACTAAATTTTTAAAGAGTTTGGGAGGATACAGAAAAAGTTATAGAATTAATTAGTTTTATTTTGCAAATTACAGTGGTCAAAACTAAGGGACATTTTCAGAAAAATTGCAGTTTAGTGAAGAAAAACAACAAAAAATTACAGTCAGTCACTTTAATCTAATATTTAGTGAACAAGCCTTTATTTTTTACAACAGCAGCACATCTGCGACCACAAGATTGAATGAGTCTTTGGCATTCTTCAACCGATATTTTGGCCTCCTCCTCTTGCAGTTTCACCCATAAGTCTTCTGTGTTGGTCGGATTTCTGGCCATTACTTTAACTCTGGGAGTCATCCAAAGGTTCTCAATTGGGTTCAAGTCAGGACTTTGTGCAGGCCAGTCCATTGCAGCAAAATCTTGCTGTTCAAGAAAATTCATGACAACCTTAGCCTTATGACATGGGGCATTATCTGGCTTTTATAATGTTTTTGTAAGTGGCTGCTTTCACACGAACGTTCAAGCGGATAAGAGCTGTTGTACCTTTGCTTGAGATCATGCCGAACACTATGACGCTTCCACCACCAAACTTGACCGTTTCCTCAGTACACATGCGATTTAAATTTTCCCCTGCACGCCTCCTCACATAGTTATTCCCGTCATTACCAAACAGATTAAATTTACTTTCGTCGCTAAAAAAGACTTTTGCCTAATTTTCGGAGGTCCAGATGACATGCTTGTTTGCCAAATCTAATCTTGTTTTTTTATTCTTTTTACTCATTAGGGGTTTCTTCAATGGACTTTGGACGAATAGACCTATTTCTTCTAAACGTCTTGAGACTGTTTTCCTACTTACTTTTATGTCGTTAATTTCACATACTTTTCTTGAAATTCCTGCTGCAGTCTCAAAACGTTTTTTGAATGTGACACGCTGAATGATCCTGCCTTCTCGATTTGACGTAATTCGCTGTCTACCGGTTTTACGTGCAGTTGGTATGTGGCCCAAATCACTGTAGAGTTTTAATATTCTTCCAACAACACTCTTTGAGCTTTTAACTTTCACAGCAATCTCTCAACATTGAAATTTTTCTTGTGCAATGTAACAACATTTTGCTTAAGAGTTTGATCTACTTTTTGTCATTTAGCCATGTTGATTAATGATGCAATGTTTACAAATAACAGTAAAAATATTTTCCTTTGTATGAAAATTACAGAAAGTCACTGTCTGCAATTTTTTGTTGTTTTTTCTTCAGTTTTCTGAAAATGTCTCTTAGTTTTGACCACTGTTATTTGCAAAATACAACTAATTAATTGTATAACTTTTTCTGTATCCTCCCAAACTCTTTATAAATTTAGTACGTCATTGGGTGGCTTGAGCATTAAAACATGCGAAGATTGCTCATTTATACAATGAAAACTTGAAAAGATGTTAAGATTCGTGTATATTGTCCCTTAGTTTTGGCCGCTACTGTATATGAGATATTTGAGTATCATTTAAACAGTAAATTTAAACGTATAATCTAAATTAAAGAACTTGATATTTTTACATAATGATTTTTGTGAAAATTGTTGTGTACCATTCGATTCCAAAGCAATGCTTTACTTTAAAAATTGAAATTTCATCTACACAAGCGAAAAATGTAAGATTTTGCAACTCGATAAGATTACTCAGATAACTCAAAAAAAGGACCAAGTATAGCAAGGTGCAATTCATCTATTTAAAAATAGTTCTGTTCAATGTTGTATCGTATATTCAATATTTACATAGGTGTTTATTACTGAAATACATACCTTTCTGCTTTTCATCCTAGATAATGCTTGTAATCTAATCAGTACTTGCATTGTAATATTTGCTGATATTAATTTAATACCACTCCTATCAGCAATCACCTTCATGGTAATTGAGGAATTATAGTGAAATTATTACGCATTGTACTCCTCATAAATAAATGTAAGACACAGAATCTTTATCCGAGTACCATATACAAAAGGTAAATGTGAGAAGGGGAATCTCCATCGTAAGTACTAGAGTTTGTTGGAAGACTTAGAATAGAATAGAATAGAATGAGGCAATAGGAACGAGCCGTTTGGCCCATTCTTGGTTCAATACTGAAGTCCCATGCCGTCTAAAAGTAAATCCATCAGTCATGCACGTACACCTTAACCACGTAAGTCAATTTAGTCGTGTGCACACATATCACTCACGCACAGGCGTTTATGTCACGAGCATTTATCTCAATCATACATTAACCTCAAGGAGTTAGGGACATAGTTAGTAGGATGTAGTACTGGGGGGG
>VCRD01001508.1:10256-112840 GCA_006783055.1 Trinorchestia longiramus | reverse complement strand
TCAATGTTGAAGCTCATTTGCCAGGTTTCAGTCCATTGTAGAAGACGGTTGAGGTCTGATTGGATAGTTGCTCTGTTCCTTTCGGTGAATGCTCTGTGACAGAGTTTCGTGTCATCGGCGAATTTGTTGATTTTACTGATGATTCCGACATCAAGATCGTTGATATAGTTATAGATGATGAAGAGGAGCGGGCCTAAAACGCTCCCTTGAGGGACTCCTGATGTTACAAGCGCTGGATCACTTGTTTCATCGTGAATCACTACGCGTTGAGTTCGACCTGTGAGCCAGTTTCGTATCCATCGGGAGTAGTTGTTTCACTTCACACCTTACGGATGCCAAATATTGTCCAAAACTACGGAGTCTATTCGTCAGTCAAAGAACATTTGTAATAATAAACATCGATTAAGGAATGGAATATCCTTCCATTCAATAGTTTACATTACACAAAGATAATAGTCAGCGTATCACGCTCACGAAATCCTTGATATTATCACGTCAAATCAATTTACTATACTGAAAATTTAAAAATATATGATAATATTTTTACGAGAAATAAACAATTTTAAAATTCATTATCTTCTTGTTATCTGTTCAGTCATGATTATTTACTTTAAAAATGGTAAAGCAGTATATACTAACAAGTCGGGAGTCAACTGTAAATTTCGCTTAGAGCAAGTAAGGAGCAGCCGTCGCAAATTACTGTAACGGCAGCAGGTCCAAATCGCCAAAGGCCTCTTAATTTATTAGAGAGAAACTGAAAATGAAGATATCTGGTCGAGCCATGAAGTTCTCACCGTAGTAAATGACTTGTAAACATGCCTTTCCTTGGCGAGTAATTAGCCTCATAAAAGCTAGGACCATTTGCTGGTCGGCCTTTGGTGAGGCAGGCAGTAGAGCGTCTTGCTTCGGTTCCTCTGCTTTATCTCTAACTCAGTATTTGTTGTGTAGGCGAGCTGGTGTGCTGAGCCTGGGACTCTCAATCAACGTTCCTGATACTAACAAACTATGGCCGACAATGACAAGATTATTATGCAAAAAGAAGTGCCCTTGAATGACAAACTATACATGCTTTGTAAAATTGTGTATACGGGAATAGTTTTGAAGGTAACTGAGTACAAAATCAACCAAGTAGAAGTATCGAACTTTAAAGCTGATGAGACGTAATTAACATTTTAGTTAAGCAAAATTCAGCTTTAAACTTCAGTTTAATATCTCATTAAACGTCATAACTTACGTAACAAGATAAAACATTCAAAGTACTGAACAAATACGTAGGTGTTGGATTTTGTAAACCTTGATTTAAACTTTGCTTTGATAGACCAAATTTTAAAAATTAGCTAGACTCAAAATTTGCATATTGATTAGCCTAAATCAATCTGCTGCAATACTGGACAAGTGGTTAAGTAGCACACGCGCTATTTTACCCGGCCTAACTGAAAACCGCAGGATTTTACTTGTCTATGTTGTTTCCAGCCATCCTTTAAAGTGAATATTTTGCTCACACTATTAAATATTAGTCACACTAATAACTATTATTATTTACTGACACTATTATGAACTATTCTAGCCACTACTGGCCTAATGAATCATAGTCTGCAGGAAAATGACATACCGGACACAAATAAATGAAAATCTGGTTGTCACTTTTTTAGAGTTCAGTTTTTAGAATGTTCATTACATGTGTACTCGTATGTATATGTAATAGTGAAAAGCTATATTATGAAGTGCCATTGGGAGATTTGTTAGGTCATGTATAATTCAAAACAGTAACTGGATTTCGAAATTGGATTTTATTTGTGAGACAATTGCTACTGTAAATTTCAGCAGTATCTACCACATTTTTGCATTAAACTTCAGCTAGCACTTGAGTGCATATATGTGGATTGCAACTGTTGGTAACTGAAAATAGATGTGTGCGAAAAATAATTCTTTTTGCAGAATACTCGTATTTTTTGTGCACGAAAGATTGGCATGATGAACTCTGCATTTCTCATTCATTGCATGCAAGACATTACAAATTTATAGAACAATGCTAATATTCATAATTATTTGTCCAGCTTCGGAAATGCGAACTAGGCAAACTATTCTCATTGTTTTAGTCAAATTTAGATGGAAAAAATTAGCAAGTTGTGCTCTGACAACATTTGCATAAGCTCTATAGAAACTACAATATCTAGTGTACTTTATTTTAGCAATTAAACTATGTAATATTTCATCATTTACTTCTGCCAACCGTCCTATACATCGTTTTTAAAAATGTGCTGAGACTTCCAAAGGGCTTACTGAATAAAAAATGAGCCATTAATACAGTAACTAAAATGCACTTCCAACCATACCAAACATGCAAAATCATTTTTCCAGAAATTTAGAGACAAAATATTGTATCAATGATATGATCATTATTCTGTGCTTGACATTTAAAGAGTAGTGTAAATGGGTTCCAAGGCTTTGCATAATCTTTTTCTCACTTCTGGAACAGCTTGGCCATCATATCTAGAAGTGTAATTTTGTTTTGTGGAAATTTTGCCAGCTTTGCAGGACATGATAACTTTTTATGAGCTCTTAAGCTGTGGGCTAAAAGAAAAGGAAGCATTCAAAGTCTTTCCCTAAAGCTCTTTCATAAAACGCATGAAATAGGTGTATAGTTGCTCAACCTAGCGAGTGTTCGACCGGGGAAGAGCTTTTGCCTAGTGCAAAGTTTAGTGTTTTGAGTTATATGGGTGAAGAGACCAGCATGATGAGGCGCCGCTCGTGCTTTGGTGTCAATATCTGTTTTGCAGTCTCATATTGTTCTGGGCTCATACAACAGTTTTTATACATTTAAAATCTGATTCTCAGTATTTTACTCCTTCTATGTGTTGACTCTAAATATCTAACTTTGAATTTAAAGCAAAGTTTAACAACATAACTTCATTTATTTCAAAACTTTTTGAAAGGCAAGAAAGGTAGTTATGCTGCCACACCTTTTGTCACCAAAAAATCTAGTTTAAACTTCTTTACCCAACTTCTACTTCCGTCCACCATACTGGCGCTGGTATCAAAATGAATTTCCTTTTTTATCCTGCTCGGACTTTACTGCTTTACTTCGACTTCCTGTTTGTCGCATTTTCGGTTTGAAATTTACTATGTGCTCAATACGTGCATTTGAATGGTGTTCTTGAATGATGCTTTTACTAATCTGCTCTAGATCAGCACAAGTTAATTCTTGTAAAATTACTTCAGCCGTACGCAATTTCACCCTAGTTAACAGAACTGTAAAAGTTGAGAAAAACTGAGAACCTTTGCTTCTCACATAGAGGTTGAGAGGCCTACGAGCTCACATGAAGGCAATTGTAACTCTTACTCTAGTAAGAAACTGCCGATAAGCTGCCTGCACAAAGCTATTCTTCTCGTACTTGTGCTACTGTTGGTGAAATGAGTCATTATTAAATGCATAATCTTCTTAGTTTCTTTCTTCGCTCGCTGTCAATATCAGTACAGCCAACATGTATGTCCAGGCCCTTACTCATAGCGTTGATCGTGTAGTGATAACTAATATCACTCTTCAGTCCCAACCCTCATACATCTCTTATCTCCGAGCAGACATTGAATATCTTTATCTTTTGTCTTATTCGGAGTAAGCACCCGAAAGAATAAGGGACCGTCGAGTAATCAAATAGTACAAAAACAATGAAAGGCAGGATGAGTTTAATAGCTGGTATTCATACATTCGAGTATTCTATTAGTTGTTGATTCTTCTTTCCTCGCTGCGTACGTCTTCACGTCGAGTACTGGCGTACTGACATCTTGCCGGTAGTTCGCCAGACGTGCAGAGTTGGAACGTGTGGAGTTCTTGGTAGTGCGTTGGTTGTTTGGGCCCATCCTGTACGCAGAGACTCGGTCATAGAATTTGTCCGATAAAATTATGAGACTTTCGTAGCAATAGTGAGCTGGAGCGGCAGCCTGTTCATTGTAGTACCCTTGCTTATCAGCATTTGATCAGACAGCTGGACACTATCGTTCTTAAAGATTGAGGTACTTTTTAAAATTCCTTGGTTTGACATCATTTAACGTGACAATTGTTATCGACCGACCGTCTACAATTTTTGAGCACGGCGTAACCCATTTTGCACCTTGCACTGTCTAGTCATCATACAGATAATACATAGACAATGCTCCCATATCTTGTGTTTTGAAGGTTAGGAGATGCATTCATAAAAATCTATCAATGTTGACCGATTTTTTGTTAACATGCTTGACTTCATCAGGTATTTTGAGTCCCTTGAAATTAAACAAAAGTTCCATTTTCAGTCAAACATTGATAACTATATCCAAACGTCCGGTGTTGTACATGTCATTGTACGAAACCAAGGTCAATTATATTATTTCTTATCGTCGTAAATTCATTTGACGTTCAATAAAACTTTATGAACAGCCTGTACGTGTAGGCTCCAATCAATTTTTATACAGTGTTCTATTTCTTACGCAATGAGTACGTAGGAGAGCTGCCATAACAATTTTGCTCAGGTGACTGAACACTTTAATAACAAAATCAATAAATGCCATCAATTGGTCACACATGCCAACCTTGGCCTTAGAATACAGTAATTCCCATTCAAATCTCTTCATTTATTATTTTTTTAGTTTTTTAACTACTAAAAGACTAGCGTATCATTTATAAACACTGCAAAATATTTTTTGTTAATCTGTTGACATACTAGGGCCATTGCTTATCTAGTAAATCGACTGCATTAGCCTGCTTGACTGATAGAGATTCAGATTATTGTTTTAAAGTGCCTATAAATGGTGCTCCTTCTACGTTAATTTTGGTAACCAATATATTTTTCTCATTTTTTATCTCGACTAAAACTAAACTTCCATACTCGAATGTTTCTAATTTTGTAAGTTTTACATGGTTGAAGCAGCGTAAGTTCGAGTTGTTGTGGAGTAGAAACAGCAGCTGATTATTTTGGTCTGTTGTGTGTTTGAATGAAGGTAAATGGCTTGTATAGTTCGCTGCATTGAACATCCATATAATTACTGTACACGAGCTCCATGCATCCACTGAATGTTCGTTTTCACTCGTGATCGTTACCGTTACGTCACTGTCTTGATTCTGTCATTCTATTCACTGGCGGTTGGGAAAGAAGAAATACAAAACTCCCATTTGAGACATACTTCTTCAATTATGTTTCCAGTAATAAGTATCAAATATCATGCATCTAACAGATAGAACACCCACTTTTTAAATTGAGTCAGACTTCGCTGCTATGATAGTTATGAAGTAGGTGAATAGAGTTTTCATGCAATAAAGGTATGAACCTATACATACAGTTATTTGATAAGTAATTTCCTCATATCGACAAATATTCTTGAATAGCGAAAAAACATGGCAAGCCTGGATTTTGTTTAAAAATTAACAGCAAAATATCAACCTGACATGATAATGCAGAGTAATGACGCTTTTCAAGAATGTGTCTTCTGATGTTTAATGGCAGGAATTCATATAAATAGTTTTGTAGTAAACTTTTAAACGTCAGTACTAGTAAATGTGCTGCAGAAAGTTAATCGGAATGCACATTTATTGCTTCTGTCAGGTTTTTGAACTTCTCAAATACACATTTTCTCCGACCTTTGACGCATTACAATGTATATCAGTTCCGTAGTCATGATAAAAGCACCGTTGATGATTACCTCATTTAAAATGTTTCCCTTTATTTTCAATGATTTGCCATTTTTAGCAGGTTATTCATAATACTTTGAAATATTTCGTGTTACTAAATTGCTTATAAAGTGCATATTACTAATATATTAAAAAATAGCTCGATTGAGACCCGTCACTTATGTGAATAAAAAAGTTCTTATCGTTGAAAATTGTATAGGTCAGCATCTAGGTTTAAGCTTTAATTATTATTGATATGTGTTTAGCGGTTATAAGTTACCTAAAAGATACATTTTATTAACCATCTTTGCCAAGAATGCTCGATCAACACAAATTTTGTCTCACATTAGGCGAACATAACGATCTTAAACTTGTATTTAAAAGTGGTTTTGACGTATGCCAATGACTCCTGTGAAAACCTCCGTTTCTCAGTAATTCCTCTCTCAGTCTCCATTTCCATCAGCAAAGCTAGTAGCACACAGGACACGACGACAATATATAGATTCATCTCTGCAACACGTAACTCTGGCGCTGCAAGAAACACTTGCAAGGGTACAAAGCTCTCAACCGATTAGAATCAATGTTAGAGAACTATAGTATAACGAATGAGCACACCACCAACACGACGATGAAATGAATGCAACAGGAGCGAACCCATATCTGGACGATGCACATCCTTCAGTGAAAAATCGTTTATTAGTAAATGACGAAAATCAGGCATCCAAAGCAGCCAATAGAAAGGGTGATGAATCCAGTCCAGAGGAACAAAATGAAAACGAAAAGACCGACCAAAATATTGAACACCTGAAGATAATAATTAGCCATGTACAAAGTACCCTGCCGAATATGCACGAAATGCAAGCGACTGCGCAACCGTATCACACGATCTCATAGCCGTCAATGACCCGTGGTTAGATCTAAATGGAAGACATCTCCCAGCGGAAGTCTCATTAAAAGGATACGTCTAAAGCAATATTGACAAGCCTTTTTGAGTAAAAGAAGTGGTGGGCTTATGATCTACATAAAAGAATAACTGCAACCACAATTCAAAATTATATGAGTAGCAGAAAAAATAGTACTACATCCCACCATCCACCTGCAGCAAATAAAAACAATCAAAAATGTTCTCGTAGATAGAAACTGATGATGATAAATACCATGGTTTCCTTGAAAATATTCTCAGCACTCTTTATGAAGCACAATCATGGGTAACTTCAATTTGCCCTACATCACCTGGATTACATTTCAAAGTCAAGCATCTGGATCTAAAGCTTATCAATCTGATAAATACAAAGTTCCTACAACAGTATGTCAACGAACCAGCTTGACAAATCAATATCCTATACCTCGTCATGACTACTTCTGATCTTAGAATCATTGGATTAGAAGTTACGGACGATATCAATGAACACCACATGATAGACTTTGCACTCCAAGTTCACGACTCTAACGATAGGACTAAACTAAAAACCTCCCTAAACTATAAACGGGCAAACTTCGAACTGATGAAAGAGGAGCTCAACAGTTTTGACGACGAAGTACTAATGATAAACAAAAATGCTGTGTAATGCTTCATGATACTTAAAGAAAATATCACAACAGCTACAGAGCATCACATGCCAACAAAGCAAATAAGACCAACCAATAACCCTCCTTGGTTTTCACAGGGAAATTAAACGCCATATAAATGCCAGACAACAGTCATACAAAATACTCTAAAAATAGCAAATCAAACCCAATCGTCAAGAACAGATCCGCACCTGTCGAGTTGTTAAACAAATGATAGGACATACAAAGTAAAGTAAAGAAGTTGCAATGACAGTACAAATCAAAACAACCCGATGAGCTTCTATTAATACTTGAATGACAGACAACTCAAAGGAGATACTATTGAACCACTAGTTGACTTTGATGCCTCAACTCGGACAGACAATAAAAGCAATACCAAAATTCTAGATACATGTGATACTTTACTGTGTTCACTCGTAAAGATTTAAATGAAATCCCTCAACCTCATGCAATAAACCCGGAAAAAATCTTGATGAAAGACATATTCACAAAAAAAAATGAGAAAAAACAACTCATCTCTGTGAACCCATATAAATCAACTGGACCCGACAAACCTTGCACACCCGAATACTGAAAGAAACCCCCGAAATAACTAGCGAACCCTTAGCAAACATTTCCAATCGATCACTCGAAACTGGGATCGTTCCGGCGGATTGGAAACAGGCAAATGACACTCCTATTTTCAAAAAGAAGACCAAACTAGCACCCAGTATCTATCGCCCAATCAATTTTCGTCTGTCATCAGTAAAACAATAGAATGACTATTCAAAGTCTGTAAAACCAAACATTTCTAAGCCCAAAACCTGATTACAAACCATCCGGCATAGATTCAGGTGAAAACAGAGTTGCATAACGAACCTCCTCGACTTTGTTGGGAGAAGTTAACCGTGTGTACCACTGAACAAAAGCTGTAAACCTTGTACACGTCGACTTTCGAAAAGCCTTCGATAAAGTTCTTCATAAAAGACTGATGGCCAAAGTGTAAGTGCATGTGATACAAGGCCACTACTCCCGATGGATACGAAACTCGCTCACTGGTCGCACTCAACGAGTGAGGATGCACGATCAAACCAGTGATTCGACGCACGTAACATCAGGAGTCCCCAAGGGAGCGTTTTAGGCCCGCTCCTCTTAATCATCTGCATCAACGATCTTGACGTCGGGATCATCAGTAAAATCAACAAATTCGCGGACGATACAAAACTTTGTCATTGAGCGTTCACCGAAAGAGACAGAATGACTTTTCAATCAAACTTCAATAGCTTACTTTAATGGACTGAAACCTGACAAATGAGCTTCAGCATTGGCAAATGTTCAGTCATGCACTTCTGTGTCAATAATCGGCATTTCAAACATACGATGAACGACAACCTATTGAAGCAGTACATCAACAAAGAGATTTTGATATCATTATCACTGAAAATCTTTCGCATAACAGAGAAGTGGAAAAAACCTCAGACATGCGAATAGCATCCATGATTTCCTTGCAAGAAACTTTAAACACAAGCCAAAAAACATCATCTTACCGCTCTTTAAAGGATTAGTGCGACCACATCTAGAATATGTAGTACAACTGTGGTCTTCTACCCTCTCAAAAGACATTTACAAAATATAAAAAATTCACCGTAAGGCAACGAAGATGATTTTTGCACTCCGTAATCTCACCTACGAAAGGTTTCTCCGGTAACTAGAACTTATCTCTCTAGAACGAAGGAGACCGCAAGGAACACTCATCGAGACCTTGTATATCTCTATGGCTTTATTGATGTTACCCTAAAAGGGTTTTTTGACAGATGATAACGTGCGAAGCAGAAATAACGACCCTTAAATAATACGAACAACCTGCACGATATCCTAGGCTCTAAACTTTTTCACTCAAAATTACCTGAAACTGGAATCATCTACCTGAAAATATCGTCTGTACTGGAACTGTAAACACGTTCAAAAAATGTCTCCATGAATTTTGGGAAAGGAATCCCCCCATTTCTGTAAAATACTAATTCCATAGCATTCGCTACTCTGGGCCTGAGTATGTATGTTTGCGTAACTGAAGTGCTTGTAATTGATTAAGGTACACGCCCGTGATTAAAAAATGTATACATGTTGAAATACAGATGCGTGATTAATGTCTTTAAGCTAGACGGCATGAGACTTGGGTAGCAGACCAAGAATGAATCAAACGGATAGTTCCTGTTGCTACATTTTTCGTTAACGTTATTGCAAAACACTTTCATTATCATTAATTATGGGTTTCCATTTTTGAGGGGTTTATTCAAAGTCCATTGGCGTATTCCAGAATGAATTTTCAAAATCAGGCTTTGTCTATTATATCACTGCTTTCTAGAATAAGTTTCAAAGCCCTGAAGGTTCTGACCGAGCATACTCGAGTGTAAAGAAGGTAATACATATTCATGTGTATTAGAACTTTATAACCGGCAATTTCTGTGAGCCCAAAATAAAATGCTTTAACAAAGGTTCCGAAAAATGTTCTCGAAGTTTGAACACAAACCTACCTTTCGTGATTCAAACTAAGAAAAAATATAGAAGCCGACTGAAAAAAATGGATTGAGATATGTTTTAATCAGGAACGCTTCAAACCATGAATAGAGTAAATCAGAAAAACCTTGTATATAGAAAACAAATTGAGACTTCATTCATGTATTTGAAACGACTGCTATTTATCCGAGCAAGTTTTCGAGAGATCTGGCCTTTGAAGTCTTTTATCGGCCTGAAATTTCTGTTAGAATCTGTATTGTGAGTTGAACTTCGAAGAAAAATTGTGGGCATGGAAAATGTCCAACTGTCATAATATCATCCATAACAGTCAGAGTCAGATTGTAAGCACAGAGTATTAAAGATAAATGACAGTAATTTTCATACGTCTTATATCAAGTCTAGACTAATTTTGACTCTAAAAATAATAAGGAATACCTTGCTTTTTAAAAATATTGGAAAACAACTATTGAATAGTCGATAGAGTAAGAAATATTTTTTTTCTATTTTCGAAATAATTCAAATTCACAACCTCAGATTCTCTGTTGCAGCTTCTTTTCCTGCAATGAAACTTGTCTTAATATGTGGCTTTACAGTCTTCTACCACCAGACAAACTAAAATTGAAGTTAGTTAAAGTAAAAAATTTACTATTTCATAGAAAAAGACGTGATAAAGACCAGTCTACATTATGACCTTAGGTAATGTTTAACACGTTAGGGGCGGTTGCCTAGCCGGTGCAAATCTTTACTTTGTGAATAAAGTCACTAGAAAGCATTGTCAAAAATTACAGAATCTAACCTGAGTGACGTACCAGTGGGTCACTTCGTACTTACCGTGTTAACTCCTTATTTTCAGTATAATTCACTGGTGCTGAAAAGTAAGATTGAAATTTTCGTGCAAATCAAACTTGTCGAAAAGAAATGGCCTTGAAAAATTCATTTTTTCTCAAATTTTACTGATGTGAGGAAATCTAAGTTGATAATTTTGTCTTTTTAAGTGTTCCCGGTGAACTGAACAAAGGCTGAGCTATAACTGTACAGATTTACCACACCATTGTACTCAGGGTTGAAACAACTACATATACAGTTTTAGTCGTGGTGCAATTTTTATTCTTAAGTATAACTTTAAAATAATCAAATATATTTAACGTAACTTCTCAACTAATGCAAAACAGTGCAGCATCCTTCCGGTCACAGAGAACGCACTTTATTTTTAAATTTTACGGTGGTTCAGCGAACAGACGCCCTAAAGCTCCGCTGCAGCAGCAGCAGGAACGAGTCACGATGCCGTTTACACCGACCAGCGGTGTGGGCAGACTCGGAGAGCCCAGTTTTCACCGGTTAGGGCGTTGCTCTATTTAAATCCACTGTTACTCAGGAGACCGTTTGAGGACCAAGAAAGGAATGGAGTTTTCGGTAGGAAGTAGGGTTGCAAAGAGCGTGGTTGCAGGACTAGTCACACAGATGAGAAACAAGAGTTTCTCAGTCAGGTTGGTAGCTCCAAGCTGCCCGTTCGTTGAAGATAGAAATATGTTATTAAACGTCCCCAGCAACCCAGTATGTGACGTACTGTAAGTTACATTGGGGTTCAGGCTCTAGCAAGGTAATGCGTACCTACCAAGTCCAGCGTCCCTGCACAACAGAAAGATTGGAGAAGAAAGGATGAAGCTTTGGGAGCTCTTCGTCGCAGTCTTCCCCGCGTTCCGCTGTAATTATGCCATAAAAACATTAATGTCAGACAAGTTACATGTACTCTAAATTCGTATACCAAGTCTAACCCCCAATACCCAAATTCAAGATTCTCGTAAGCAAGGAGTCCCAATTACTCGACTGTTTACTACTGTGAGCGTTATGAAGACGTTGTGTTGAGAAGAGTTATTAGAAAATTGAAGCAGAAGTCAGTTGCAGGTAAGTGCTCCTGACGGAAAAAGATAGTGAGAATAGCCAAAGGTTTCTATACGCCAGAAAATCAAGAGAAATGTTTCAAGTTGAATACTATTCGCAAAGTCCCAGTGAATAGGTCCTCTTTTAAATGTCATCAAGCTGACTAGTAGCTAAACGTTTACATTTTATAACTTCAAACTATGGGGAGCACTTAGAGGCAGGACATAGTATTATAGATAGCAACTCAAAATAATGAATGAGAGTCTCAATCATACAAACTTGATGGTAGTTAAAACAATGGTCACGCAAGATATTTAGAGTTTTGACTATTGATGGCCTGGACATAGACTCCAAATTGTCCTCACAGCTCACTACTTCCCATTTGGCACAGTGCGCGACCCTCCTCTGTCGAAACGACTATGCTCCTTCAGAACGAACGCCTCTACTAACTTCCTCCTTTTATCTCCACTACATCTCCTAGTTCAAGGACTCATAGCCAAAGTGGAAGCGCATGGAATACGAGGCAACTGCTCCCGATGGATACGAAACTGGTTCACTGGTCGCACTCAACGAGTGATGATTCACGATCAAGGCAGTAATTTGACGCATGTAACATCAGGAGTCCCTCAAGGGAGTGTTTTAGATCCACTCTTTTTCATCTTCTACATCAACGCCCTTTATGTCAAAATCATCAGTAAAATCAACAAATTCGCTGATGACACGAAACTCAGTGACAAAGCATTCACCGAATGGGACTGAGTTTCTATTTAACTCGATCTCAACCGTATTCTACAATAAACCGAGACCTGTCAAATGAGCTTCAACATTTATAAAAGTTCAGTTTGCACGTTGGTGCAAATAACCAGAATTTCTAATACGTGGTGAATGACACACCCATTGAAGCAGTCCAACAACAAAGAACAGTCAACAACAAACAGTTGTCGTTACAACTTTTTTTTGCCCTCATATTATTTAAATCCAATTATACATATCAAATTAAATAAACATGTTATTAAACCATAAATGTTTCCGAATATCTATAATGCATTCAATATACTTTCCATCAGCGTCAATAACCTGCTGCAAACGTTTGGAGAATACTTGACACGAGTCATGAATGATTGTTTGGGAGATTTTTGCTCATTCCTCTTCAGCTCCCTGATGGATTTTACCAATTTTGATGTCTGAGCTGTTCGAGGGCGACCTTGCCCTGACCTGTTAGCTACCTTCCCAGTCTCTGTGAATCGCTTAAGTGTTCTCCAAACCAGCATTCTGTTCACATTTAGTGATTTATCTATGTCTCTTGGTTGACTTTCCTGATTTATGCAACTCTACTATTGCTATTGGACTATTTACATCTTTAGCCATTATCTGATAAAAAGTACCTGGTAAAATTTTAGATTATATTTAAATATAAATAGAATAGTTGTAACGATAAATTTTGAACACCCTGTAGGTGACATTGTCACTGATAATCTCAAACATGACAAACAAGTTTAAAAAAAGTGTCAGAAATGCTAACAGGAGCCATGGTTTCTTTGCTTTGAATACAAATCAAAGAACAGAATATTACCACTCTATGAAGCCTTTGTTCGGTTACATTTGGATTATGCAGTGCAACTCTAGTCTCTTACCCTTCGAAGTGATATTAATAAAACGGGAAAAATTCAGCGTAAAACAACGAAAATGATTCCAGAACTCCGCAACTTCAGTACGAAAGACGTCTTCAACACCTTAAACTTATCTTCCTAGAACAAAGAAGGCTGAGGACAACTTATTGAGACATAAATACCTAAACGACCTCAACGATGTTACCATGGAAGGGCTTTTCGAAAGAGACGGTATCATGCAAAATAGAAATAACGGCTAAAACGTAATGAGGAACTTCAAGACATCCCAAGCTTTCTCTTTAAAATTGCAGGAACTTGGAACCAGCTGCCTGAAAACATTTCTGCTGGCACTGTGAACACATTCAAAAATTGTCTCTACAAATATCGGAGTAGAACCACCCAGTATTATAACGTACTGATTCTATGAACCTAACTCCCACGGCCAGTGTATGTTTGAGATAAATGCGCTTGACTGAAGTGCCTGCGCGTGAGTGAAGCGAATGTTCGTGACTGAATTGACTTACGAAACTCATACCATAACAAAAGGGGAATTACTACGTTCATATATATGTGTGTGTAATTGTCCAAGCTCATGGTAGCGATGAAAACGCTCTACATAGTTGTTTTTTCTAGGATCTGATGCCGTTTTCCCTGGTTAGAGTTTCGGCAGAAGGAAAAGTAGATAACGATCTGCAGGGCCCGCAACTTGGTTTGCAGTAAGTCATCAAACAGTAAAAGACACATGGGACAATGGCTCTGCGTAAACATTTAAGCATGAATTATAATCTAGAGGTGTAGATTCTTTTACATATGCTGGAGAACAAAAAATATCAAACGAAGTTCACTTGATATCTAATGCATTCGTACGTAATTCATTAAAAATCACTGTAATGGCATCATTTCTCGCCCCACAGGTTCAGTCAGGGAATGACTACAGACTCTTGCCCGACTGCTATTTAAGGAGAAAGAATAAATAATAATATAAATAATTTAATAACCGTAATTTACAGTTAACAACAACAAAATAGAAGGTTGATAGATTGTCTACTCAATGAACTAATTAAATTACTAGAAGGCTTGCTAGCACCAGAGCAGTCAGATTCTGCAGAAACAGAAACTATGCTATGAAACTATGCTATGTAAGATAGGCTATGAATTTACTGAACACGAGTCTAACTACAGACGCCCATCAAACTTCCTACACTATCGGTCCTATGCTGAACAATACCTTAATGAACTAGTTTAACTAATGGAAAGCTTACTGGCAACAGAATAGTCAGATTCTGCAGAAACAGAAATCATGTTTGACCGGCCCCGAAGGCGCGTTTACTAAACATCTGACAGACTACAGCTGCCAACTTCAATTCCTGGCCTATCTTACTTATACAATGAAATCTATACTGTTACTCTATGCTACGTGATCTATGCTGAAATAATCTATGCGATCCGATCTATGCTGAACTGACACGGGTGAAGGCGCCGTCGAAGAGGTCAGGCCTGATGATGAGAAAAACAGTTTCTATAATCATGAATAAACAAACATCAGAGAACTAAGTTTCAAATCAAAGATCACAAATCTAATATAACAAAGTTACCTACTATGCAGCACTGTTAAATCTCTTACCGGTTGCGGAGCTGAAAGATTGCACACTGAAAATGTAGACAGGAGCGACCGATCAGAAAAATGAAGAAAAAGAAATTGCGTGCTAGAAAGACAGATTCATCTACTGACAAGTAGATCCACACGTACAAATTCACGTGTGTTTTGCTGATCTTTTTCAAGTGGTCAGCCAGTACACGCGGGCTTTGCGAAGGAGTTTTCACATTGAAGCATTTGTCTTTGGTATCCACAATACAATGCTTACAATACATGTATACCCTACCAGATATTCTCCTATTTAAATCCTTAGAAGGATGACGGATCGACCAAACAAGCAAGCAAGCAACAAACTGTATTATTACGATGTGAAATGTCTTCGTGAGACCTCGTAACACAATACTATTTTTTCTACCTGCATTCATGACGATCCATATTTAAATGTAGTTATTCGCAGATATCAGATTACTAGTAGACACACACGTAAAAATTCACTTGTTTTTATTGAATTTTTTTATTGATTTGCGAAGGATGGAGGCAGACATTGGATACAGGAGTCATGCAAACAGTGGGGGGAAACAAGTATTCGTACACATTAGTTTTTTAAGTTTTTTACGTAACCCAGTAATGAATAAACATGATGTTCATAAAAATAACTATACAGATGCATGATACTAATATATACAAAAAATAAATACAAATATATTTCAACACGTGTAAATAACATTTCTCCATATTAAGGGTGAAAAAAGTAATTGTACAACAACAAAAATACATATTCCTGCAACACTTAGCACTTTGTAGAATAGCTTTCATTTGCTTCAACAACAACCAATCTCTTCCTGTAGTTCAGAACTAATGATTTGCAAACTTTAATTGGTATTTTGTCCCGTTCTCCCTGGCATATGGCCTTAATGTTTGTTGGTGCTCTTAATTTTATTTGAATTTTTAAGTACCGCCACAGATTTTCTATTGGATTCAGATCTGGAGACTGACTACGCATTTCAGGACATATACACTATTAACAGCAAACCATTTCTTCGTAGACTTCGCTGTGTGCTTAGGATCATTATCCTGTTGAAAAATCCAATCTGGAGGAAGTTTAAGTTTCTCAATAGAAAGCATTAAGTTTGCTCCTAAAATACATTCATATAGTGTGGCATTCATTCTACCGTCTATTACTGATATTTTACCAGGTCCTTTCGCAGAGAAACATCACTAAACCATGATGTTGCCACCATCAAATTTGCCAGTTGGAATGGTGTTCTTTGAGTTGAAGGCTTCACCATCCTTCGTCCACACATGGTTCCCATAACTAGGCCAAAACAACTCAATTTTGCTTTCGTGTGTCCATAGCACTCTCTCCCAATACGATTTTTTTTTTCCCATATGTTCCCGGACAAATTCCAACCTGGTATCTCTGTGTCTTTTCGATAGAAGCGGAGTTTTACGAGGGGAATATCATTTAGACTATTCCTGTCAATTTAGTTCTTGTTGTCCGTTTGGTTACACAAGTTCCTTATAAACGTAGATCATCAACTCTTCACGAGTAACCATTGAATTTTGTTCAATTTGACGCAGTAATTTCGTCGATGACCTTAGAGAAATATTCATTGGAGCACCTGTTCTCCTTTGGTTTTCTACTGTTTTGAGTCTTTTATACCTTGCAATGAATGAACTGATAGTAGTGAATGGAATATCTAGATTGCCAGCCATCTTCCTGTAGCTTCTACTTTCCTTCCAAAGCTTAACAATCAGTTCTTTTTTCAAATTAGTCAATTCTTTGCCTCTTGCCATGATGAGAACCGTACCATTCGAATGTCAAATGGTAAATGATCTGCTGCTATTTTTTAAGTTCACTATAACTATACTGTTAATATTATTGGAACATTCTTGAATATTTTACTTAGATAATTAAAAATATTACAACAATTTAAATGCTTTGAAATTCAAAATGTGTACTTTATTGTACTCTACGATTACTTGTTTCACCCATTAATGTGGATAAATGTTATTTACACCTGTTGAAATATATTTGTATTATTTTCTTTTGTATATATGAATATTATGCATCTGTATAAGTTATATATATAAAAATTATCTTTATTTATAACTTGGTTACATGAAAAAATTTAAAAAACTTATGTGTACGAATATTTGTTTCCCCCCCACTGTACGTCTTTGTCTTTAGTACTATGCCTGTAAAGCAGCAACCTTCATTATGTGAGACAAAATACTAGTGAACACAACAGTAAGTACTAATGGTATTTTCATTGCTCTTCTGAGCATAGATAACTAATGAATTTTTAAATATTTGTTTCAAACTGTTGAATTTACGACTCTTTGTTTGATGTTATTGATTTTATTAAAAAACATCATAGTCTAATCGCATTCTGTTGTTTAAACTTGTTTTCAATCAAAATCCTTTATTATCTATTGGAGGTTGTTTATAGAAAATGTTCCATAATACGCATCATACGATTTTAAATATTAATAAATGACCAATTGCCCTCAAGAAAGTGCTTATGAATTAAGGGTGAGTTAGCCATTCAATATCGACGTTGACTTGTTCTGTTAATTAACCTTCCACTCATACTTGTGCATCCACATGAGATGTGGAGATAAAAAGGAAACATTGGAAATCAGTAACAAATTTGCTGTTTAACACACAATTAAGATTATCGATAAGTGTTGCAATATTCTCATGCAAGCATGAATCGAAAGAAATTTGAAGAGAGTTTATAAATTCAGACCAAGATAATACGATTTGCTACCTTCCTAGTGTCTCCAAACATGGCTAAACGGTTATTACTACACTTATAGGTATTTCATTGGATCTTTCTGTTTAGACATGAACATTTAGCAATTCTGTGCATTATCACTAATTCGACACTGGTATTGTCTGGACGTCTGGCAGGAACAATCACGTTCATACATCAGTTTCTTTAGGTTGGAACTGGAAAATCCTAACTATTAACTAGGTTCTTTAATATGCATGCCTTATATGCTCCACTCGTGTTCTTAGTTCTGAAATTCATAATTGATGTTAAATTACACGAGAACACTACTACTGTGCGTCTTAATGGCCTACTTCAACAGACAATTTTGGGTAATATACTGTTTTTAATTTGTCTGATAGGTAATTTCAACAGTTTCATAAATTATATACACACACGATACTTCTACTAAAATATACAGTTCGTGCAGTAAACTGTAACATAACTTTTTCAATAGAGCGTGTGCATGTACAGAAATCTATAACTACAAGGTGGAACATAATTCATGTTACATATTTTCAAATTCATTTTGATAATTATTGGTAGGCAAATATTACCCCAGGTAGTCTTATGAAATTAATTGTCAGAGACATACCTAGTTTTTTGTTGAACAATTAGCCATTAAGTTATGACAATGTCTGTGAAATTCATGCATAATTTCATTATACGTAGAAAAACATGACAATGCACTGAATCCATTTGAAACATTCAAACTAAGGAGAAACATCAAAATCAACAGACTGTTGATTAAAAGGAGAATTGACCGTTACAACAAAACTTGGTCGATTGAAGACAAGATTTAATCGGGACGCCCACGACCCTCAAGAACGTCAAAAGTTATCAAAATTTAAGGGAAAAAATCCCCTTAGAAGTATAAGGGGTACCGGAAAGTCCTGTCTACTTTTCTTTCCTTTTCTTTTCTTTACCATTGAGTTATTGGAGCAAGAAAAAACTGTGACTGTAGACCTTTACTGTCAGCAACTCGAACGTCTAAATGCATCGTTGCGTAAAAATGTTTTACTCTAGTGAACAGAAAAGGAGTCATTTTGCAACACGATAACGCTAGACCTCATTATGCCAAACAAACTCAAGAAAGAATGAAGTCCTTAGGTTGGGAAGTTTTTCCTCAACCACCATACTCGCCAGACCTTGCTTGCTCCATCAGATTTTCACTTATTTCGTTCTTTGGAGTATTTCATCAGCGGAAAAATATTCACTAATGTTCACCATGTTGAAGCTGAGTTTAATTCCTTTATTTTTTTCAAAGCTGCTAATTTTTTTTAAAGGGAATTAAGGAGTTCCCAAATAGATGTACAAAGATTGTATCTAATGATGGTGACTAGTTTGTTGAGCAATAAAAAAGATTCAGGAATATTTCTTTCAATTATTATTCCTAACAAAAATCAGGACAGAACTTTCTGGTACCCCTATTAGTTTGTACGGCCATTGCAGACTTTCCTAAAGGACTTTGCAAAGTAGTGAGAACAAAAAGGAAGCATTTTGAATGATGTTTTTGATTTAGTTGTGAATCAGTGCATTACTTACTATTTGTTAAAGTCAGACCTTGAAATAAATGTTTTTTTAGAATAACAACAACAACAATCTTTATTTCCAATCAAGTACACAGACATTTAGTACATTGGTTTTTCAAATTCTTAAGGTTAACATTCTTAGAGTAAGGATGATGGTGAGCTCCATGCGACGATCCTGGGATGTGTCCATGGGCGGGGAGTGAGGTCTTACCGATAAGTGCGAGCTCACGGCGTGAAACGAGAAACAGCTCGTATTCATTGCCGGGTTTCGAACCCGCAGTCTTTCTGCACAAGCAGAGACCCGATACAGAACACGGGCCGCAGACCACTCGATTACGGTGGCTGCAAATGCTTTTGTTTAGAACATTATTTATGCCCCACCCTGTAGTATCGCATGCATGCTTTACATTGAGCCGGTACGTTGCCTGAAGTTAGTTCATGTACTTACGAACTGATATTTAATATTCAAGAACTCTGCATATCTTTCAAATTTGAGACAAATTGAATAATGTAAAATTGCAATTGAATGTTTCTCATATGCAGACAATCAATTTCTTGCTGCGGTCAACTGCATGTGCATGTTTCATTCTTCCTCGGAGAATTTAGTATTGAAAAATAATTGTTCTATACTATTATATAAAATTTCTAAAGAAACACTTCTTCATGTCAAAGGGTAAATTCATTCAACGTGAATCTACACAGCTGACTGCTTTTGTTAAAACAGGCCATAGTATTGCTAACCATATTAAAAAGCAAGGATGGTTCTTCGAAAAATTCATTGGCATACGAAGTAAAATAGAATAGAATAGAATGAGGCTATAGGAACGAACCTTTTGGCCCATTCTTGGGTCGGATAATTACTTCGATAATTATTCGTTGTTTACCCAAGTCCCATGCCGTATTTCTAGCCGCGTCAACCATGTCGGCAGCGGGATTCGAACCCAGGTCTTCCCGTTCGCAAGCAGATTCGCTCACTAGTCGACCAAGCTGGTGATGGTGAAGTAGAGTAAGAGACTCTTATTTAACGAGTTGCTGATTCGGTAGCAGTGTTACTCAAGAAAAACAAGAGATGTGACAAGATTCCTTTTGAAATATACTTATTATTTTCGCGACATCACACTACCCCACACATCACACTCCTATCTCCAGCGCTCGGAGGGCTTAATTGCAGACGAAGGCCTTAGAAATGGTCGCACACACACACGGCTCCTTACTTCACATGTCTTCTGAATGATGTACGTCTGGAGTAGGAGAGTTGTACAATTTCATTTCAAGATCTGGGATGCTATTTTGAACATGACTGACAAAGCGAAGTACAGATGACACATTAAGATGTCAAACGCAGCGGAACAGTCACGCATACCTACAGCTGAAAAACTTTTACATTTTTCGAAAGAACTTGGGAATGATTCATGAACATCCATTCAATTGGCTCATTTATTTTGTCACCGTTGAAAGCATAATTTAATCCAAAGAGAATTCATTCTTAAGATCATTGTTTGTGTTACTAACTTTTTTTTCATTTTTGAGACTTGAGTAAAATACATAGTAGTCCAAACAGTATCGACAATACATCCGTGTAAATCAGGGCATAGATTCAGTATAATAAAGGGTCTTTCAATGAAAAAATAATAAACAAATGAATGTTGAAGTAATTTGACATTCTTTTATCAACGAAACGAGTCAAAAAATGTTCATAACAATTACCAGCTGAATTCGAACCAGCTTATCGTAGTGGTAGTATAAGGTAATTGCTACAACAAAAAATACGGGAAAATATCACTCAAGAGATGTCCCGTTTCTTTTCAGATTTAAATCGATATAATTGTTCATTGAATAAGTAATCTAATGACAAGGAACATGTCCTTGGATTTGCTGTTATTTCACCTCAACGTTTCATAGGATAAGTATCTATTTAGGTTTCAAGTTTGTGCAATCGAACTAGACATGTTAATAGAGGTCAATACGATTGAAGTACAGGGGGCTGAAATCCACAGCTGAATGAAAGTCATACCCAAAATCTCCTTCTACAATATTTTAAAATAATTTTTTTGAAATGTTGTTAGTATATTAGCAATCGAATTTCTTTAACGTTTGCCATTTTTTTCACGCGGTTGGAGCAATATTGTTTTGTGCGGGCTCGAGCGTTTCGTTTTTTGTTTGAGCGTTGCCTATCTAACATTTATCTTATGAACCTGTTCTACGAATACCTTTAAGTGTTTTCAATCTCGTTTTTAAATGTTGAACATAATTACATCTTTGCATTCATTGTTGTTCTGACCGTTGGCCAATATATGATGAATTTGATTTTGATGCACGTTTCTGCCAGACAGGATATCTTAAGGCGTTGCTGTAGATATTTACAGGTAGTCTAAATCATAATTGAAATAGAGCTGGTATTCTGTTTTACATAGAATTGATTTGAACTCCCACAAACTTTCCCAAATACCCTTCAAGTGAAAGCTAAATGCTGTTCCCGAGAGCAGACTATTAAAGGTAGGTAGAAATATCTATATCTCTGCTGTTCAGAGATTATTTTGACCGCACGGAAACAACATAATCGACTCGGTCACGTCGCCTACAGTTCCTATCAAGACTTCTCTCGATTTTCCAGCACTATTTCTCCTCTGAATCCAATTACTGACGAACTGAGTTAGATTGATGATCAAAAAGTGCTTCATCCGCGTTTTTCGAACAGTCGTTCCACCTTGGCAGATTTTTCTCTTGGTTTGATGAAGGGTTGGGTCTGTGAAAAGAATTCATCGTGCTTAGGCTGATTGCCTTGTGTTGAGTAATCAAGCAAGTTACTGAATACCCTCCGCTTTATGCGCTTCTACCCAAATACGCGTTGTGTTTTTCAGTTCGAAACAGTTTTAGAATGTGTTTCAGGAATAGCTGTTCTACAAGCAAAATCGGGAGCTTCAGTTTTTGTCTCTCCAATGCTGCCTGTGTAGCATTGGCATCCGTCTGGACCTAACGTTTACGGATTGAGATCTCGCAATGATGAGAGCTAGAACTGAAATTAGTATCATACTATGTATTTAAATGTGGTCTGCAAACTTACTGTTCAATTTAAAGTTCTCATGGTTTGAATAACTCCGTACTGGCTTTGTCCCAACTCAGTAACTGAAATGAAATAGACGCAGTTTGCATAAAATTGCAAAATGGAGCTCGCAACAGCCACGAGGATTAAGACAGCTGTGACATTACAAACCTCTTTCCACTACGATAGGCACCGATAAATAATCCACATAGTATTTAGTGTGTCAGATGTTGTAAGTAGTTATCAGTAAGCTAAACATGAAATCATCGGTAGCCGGCATTACGTTCTTATTTATATGAATTAGTTATCTATGAAAATTATATTTTAATAGCACATGCCCTTTAACACGTTGCCTGCGATTGCCTAGCTGGTGCAAATCTTTACTTTGTACACACAGTCACTAGAAAGCCTTGAAAAAATTATAGAACCTAACCTGAGCGACCCACCGGCGGGTCGTATCGCACTCAACGTGTTAAGATTGAGAATTTGAATACCTTGCACATGTGTATCATTTTCTTTCAGTCTTAACATTGTTCCATGTTTAGAAACTAGCACGGAATTACCGGTTTCCACCTTGTTTCATTTTGCATTGCGTGATAAAATTCAAATCGAGTACGGCTGGAAGAAATTGAGGAGCTAGTTATTCGAAAAAAGTTCAAGCTGCTGATGTACTTGACATTCTGTTAAAAATGAAAGACACTGATGCACTAAATTGATGATGAACCTAATTGAAGCGATAGTGTCACATGACGCACAAAATGCCTGCACCACACTGATATTTGCGTCAAATTCTCTACATCGGTAGTCCATGGATGAATTTCTCTTGAATTAAAGATTGAAACATATGAGCCGCATTTAAGAGATATTCATTGGCTAACTATGTATATCTATGTATATGTGTGGAGATACGCATCTCGTGAAGTCTATTCGTTATTCGATGACTGATTAATGCATATAAAAAGAAAAAGCCTTTCTGTCTACTTTTGATCCTACATTGATATACTGGTGATGAGTTCTCTTCTTTCTCATAATTTACGTAATCTTGGTTTCAATGCATGTTTTTTTTGCATGCTCTCCTCCGTTATATTTCAATTAATACTTGTAGATAACGCAATTAATATAATACAAGAAACATAGGTAATCGAACTAGAGGGATTCTAATCCTCAGAATACATGAAATGGTAAAGGCTCCCGAAATTTATTTTCAATGGTAAAATAAGGGGATAATGATACACACAGAAAATTTAATATATGTTATTCTATAAATCACGGGATGGGAAACACGAGTTATCTACCAGTGCCACTTAACGAGTGGCACTATCACGAGTTATCTACCACTATCACGAGTTATCTACCACTTAACGAGTTAATTGTTCAGTGTGCACACTTAACCATGTTGGCATATGGTTAAGTGTGCACACTGAACAATTTGATTGAATCAATGGACCCTCACATCAAATTACGAAATTTACCTTGTCACTAATTTCGATTACATTAACAATATCAATATTAAAACTTGCCTTTACACTGGAGTTTCTTTACTGATGATGGGCTTCGATGTTTAACACTCATGATTACAATACCTTAACAATAACGCTATTTTTTCCCCTTCCATTCCTTGCTGTTGCACAATTAAATCTCCTTTGTTTACGGGTAGGTGCACGTCTAAAGTGTGCTGTCATTCGTCAGTGTGATAATTAATTTAATACCCCTTTAATCACTTCTACACCTACTGCACCTATACCCCTAAACCTATACTTACGCCTAGGCCCTAGATGTTGTTCTAGCTGTACATAATAGCCTACATCGATGCCGAGGTCCAGTTCCCAACACCCTGCATCTAACCTTCCTACCGTTTTTATATAAGCTTTTCGCCTTCCACGCATCTTTTCAATTTTCTAATCTCCCTATTTGTCCAATGGTTTGAAATAGATTGACCTGGTGAGAAGAAAAAATAGTTTCAGTACTCAAGAATAAAGAAATATCACTAATCTGGGTTTTAATGTCACAAATTTACCTACTCTGCAGCATTGTTAAGTCTCTCGGCATGGGACTTCGGTATTGAACCAAGAATGGGCCAAACGGCTCGTTCCTATTGCCTTATTCTATTCTATTGCCTTATTCTATTCTATTCTATTCTCACCTGTTGCTGGGCAGAAGGATTGCAAACTGAAAATCTAAACGGGAGCGACCGACCAAAAGAATTAAGATAAAGAAATCGTGTGCAAGAAAGACGGATTCATCTACTGACAGCTTATACAGGTTAAAAACATGATACAGCAGTAATGATCTATTGACCCGTATTGATTAATGCTTATATGAATGAAATTAGAAGAAGGAAAATGAAATAACCAGTAGGTATTTCCGGTAAGCAGTCAACTTTACATCTCTTGTTTTTTCCGGACTTGATTCTAAACCTGAATTTTTTTCTCAGGTGTTGACGAGTTTCAATCAGTGATGTGTTTCAACGAGTCTCAATGTTTTTTAGTTGTTTTGTTATTTAATAGTTACGGTTGCAAGTGGCGGTTGCGATCGTAACTATTTTTAGAAATTACCGCCTTAATTATTTTTTCAGTTGCGTGTCCAACATTGCAAATAATCTACAATATTTATGTTAGATTGAACGTAAAAGTAAAATAAATGATTAATTCATATCTCGAACCTAAAACGAAGGCTAATTTTTTGGAGCAAATGTTAAGGATATAGCAACAGTATATTGAAAAGCTCCAGAGGTATTCCGAAAAATCGTTCCAAAAAGTCTTCATTCTGTACGATTTAATCATTGTGGTTTTCATGATATAATTGACAGAACAACTCTAAAAGATATTACAGGTTGATGCTTCTGCTAGGTTCTTTCAATATGTTAATAACAACAATGAATGCCTTATTTTTCAAATTATTTCTTTTATGTGTTTTAAGTGGCTAATCTAACTAGAAAGAAGTTACAACAAACCACCCCTATAATTGCTGTGAGTTGAAAAGCGTATTAATTTTAGTTATAAATCATGTTCTCAGTAAGAAACCTGTTGTGAAAATCTTGTGCATTCCAACTTCAAATAATAAAGTTTAAGATTTGGTTCCATGAAATTTACAATTGTATTACATTCTTTAATGTGTGTTATAACCACCATTATTTCTTCATTGTTTTATTGATTCCAAGAAACTCACGATACGAGAAAAGTAAAATACTATGTATGTTACCATTTAAAGTAAAACATTTAAAACTAGCTGGAGTTATTTCAATTTTCTTATCATTCTCTTATCATTATGTCCCTCCAGTCAATTAATATACTTATTAAAACTCTGAAATTAGTTTAATATACAGAACTAATTAATGAAAGTCATTTAAAGTTATTAAATTGAGCTATTATTTTAAAGCTTTATTTTGATTTACACAACCAGTTAATTAAAGTTTATGAGCTGAGTGGTCCTGCTTTCATTACGTAGAATCTAAGAGCCATGATAGAAATGTTTGATTGCATAATTTTCATGCACATTTATTCCAATTTTCTAATGTTATCATCCATAGAAATTAATAAATAAAATAAATTAATTCACCACATAAATAAAATCGATGAATTATGTGTCTTATCAGTTAAATTAGCTTTTTATGATGGATCTATTTGCGTGCCCTATTGCCTATTTGGTGTGAAAATTAATACGCATGCAATTTACTACCAATGAACTCGTATCTAGTACGTGTGTACGGGGAGAGTACTCATGTGTACATATGTACATGAAATTCCGGAAACATTTTATGACATAAAATTTTAAAAGCTGTGAAACTCAAGCGCTTTGTTAAATTTATTCATACTAACAAATTCATAATATAAGGAATATCATCAACATTTTCGATTACATGCTTATGGTCGTTTCGGAGCCAGTGTGTCTGATATGTAGACGCAATCAGTTCAAGTGGCTTCGACGTCTATTATACGGGTTGTATGTACGGTAACTAAGATGCACGGATTATCCTTCCTTAAACAAACTTTCTAATATTCAACTGTTTCTTTGATCTATATGAGTCAAGTATCAGGTGTCCACTGTGAACTGTACACACACGCAGAATGTAATTTCCATTTCCTTTGCTTTAGACGATAAACTGCAGAGACGCTGTGCGGATATTTTCTGTATGACGGTACTGCCTTTATATTTGTCTGACTTTACATAAAAACTGGGAATATAATGTTAACTCATTGTGTTAACCAATGCCAAGTGATTTACTGGGATGAATCATTTAATACCAGGAAAAGTTAACTTCAAGAAAATTGGAGTGTGTTTTTCTCGCGAAAATATTAAATTCACTCAGTATCAGAAGTATTAGTAAAATTATCAGGATTAACATTGCTGATATTTTATGATGCTGATGATTTCACCATTAAAATGTCTTTTATTATCTCTATTCGCTTCCTAACACTGTACGTCAGTTTCAGAAGTGGGCTGAGTCTCTCAGGACTGTATGTCACTAATTTCGTTAACAGAAAATTCCGAATTTGTGCACAAGCACAATTTTATATGAATTTACAGAATCTGTTTTCAAAATAAGTTATCACTGGAGATAGTCCAGATGTGAATGTTTCAACATCTTCGGATGCAGATGCAGATTTTGAATTTCAATATCCGTAGATGCAGTTGTCCTTTTTTTACGTTGAGCTATGAGTTTAAAATGAGTGCAAATCACAGACGATGAATGAAAATAGTTATGATGTCGGAATGAAAAATTTATTAGAACAGAATAGAACAAGGCAATAGGAACGATCCGTTTGGCACATTCTTGGGTAGATACCCAAGTGTCATGCCGTCTAAAGTAAATCTATCAATCATGCACCTTCACTTTAACCACGTAAGTTAATTCAGTCATGTACACGCTTTTCAGTCACGCGCGTTTATCTCAATCATACACTGGCTCTAGCAGTTAGGGACATTGAGTTAATGTTATAATACTGGGGAGTTCGTAATCCAATATTTGTCGAGACGATTTTTAAATGTGTTCACAGTGCCAGAAGAAACTATGTTTTCAGGGAGCTGGTTCTAAGTTGCGGCAATACAAACTGGAAAAACGTTCATAGCTTGGGGTGTTTCGAAGTTTCTCAGTAGTAGATTTTGGCCGTTAATTCTGGTTCGTACTTCACCGTCATTGTTGAAAAGCCCATCTAGGGTAACATTGTTAAGGCCGTTGAGAGACCTAAAGGTCTCAAAAAGTTATCCTTGCACTTTTCTTTCTTGTAGGGAGATATGTTTGAGGTGTTGAAGACATTTTTCCTAGCTGAGATTGTGGAGTTCTGGAATCATCTTGGTTGCTTTACGCTGAATTTTTTCCATTTTATTAATATCTCTTCCTCATGTAGGAGACCAGAATTGCACTGCATATTTTAAATGAGGCCGGACTAGCGATTTATAGAGCGGTAATATTATGTTCTTCGACTTGTATTCAAAGTTTCGTGCAGTGAAACCATCAATTCTACTCGCATTTTGACGCTTTTTTCCACTTGTTTGTCATGTTTAAGATTTTCAGTGAGAATGACACCTATATCTTTTTGTTGCTGGACTGTTTCAATGGGTATGTCATTCATCGTGGGTTGGAAATGCTGGTTATTTGCATCAACGTTCATTACTGAATATTTATCAATGTTGAAGCTCATTTGCCAGGCTTTGGTCCATTGTAGAAGGCTGTTGAGGTCGGATTGGATAGTTGCTCAGGCCCTTTCGTTGAATGCTTTGTGACAGAGTTTCGTAACATCGGCGAATTTGTTGATTTTACTGATGATTCCGACATCGAGATCGTTGACGTAGATGATGAAGATGTATTCGATGAATGCAACTAATATATAAAGTAGTTTAGTAATCTGTTGAACTGATGAATGAAATTATGCAGTGAAATATTTTTATAAAAACAAATTTTTATTAAATTTTAAAGTAATAGTATTGAGTGAGTTCATCATCGGTTTTACCAGGATGCAGGACAAGGATCCAACAAAAGTTCACTCCACAAAACTCTTTTCTCAGCCACCACTCATTCCGGAAAGGCTGGTTCGTACTCAAATTTACTACTTTAAACTAATTGTGTTTGAAAACAAAAGTTTCTGTGCTTGTTTAGGAGCTAACCAACATCTCTTCTCTTCATAGATGAGGCCAGCCCCTCTAAATAAGAACTGACTGGTTACACTGCTAGAAGGACAGGCTAAGTATAGCATATTCTGGTAAGTGTAGCAAGGGGAGGATACGATTGAACATTCGTGCGCCACCAAAAAAGAGGATCGTCTGACATCTGTATGCAATTTGTTCCTTAATATTTCTTAATCATTGTGGTAGTTTTTCTGGAAATATCTGTTTGGTTTGACAAAGTTTTGCAGTATCTCCATTTGAAGAAGGTAGGATACTCATTGTGCCTGCAAGGCTTCTTATACCACTAAGTAAATCTGTCTCCAATATCTTTATTTCCTTTCTTGTGTGGATAGATCATTTTTTACCGTCCTGGTTTCTTAATTCTTCACACATGTATCCTAAATTTGCAATGCACCTTTGATGCACATGTGGTGCCAAAAATTTTCCCTTCTATCTTGGACCTAGAAAAGTTGCGATGACATACCGTTCACTGTGATACAATGTATCAAACCTTGCACTCTTTTCTGACATCAGCTTAACTTTCACTGCGTTAATACCCTGACCTGGTTCTGTGCTGCTGTCCCTAAGCATGACTTTCAATGTGGCAATAAGAGATAAAATCCATGAGACACAAGATGAGGCAGCGCTGATGCTCCTGATTACTTCATCAAAAGGCTTTAGAACAGGAACACAGTTTTTTAAAAGGACATCATCTGGAGCAGAAAGTGGTTTCACTTTACTATTACTGGCAGCGTACAAACATACATACATCCTCTTTCATTTCAGAAGTTTTCTTTAACATATTCAAACTACTGTCCTAGCGTGTTGCAACACCTTGAACAGCACGAAGTTGCTGCATATTTAGCAGTTCTTGGATCTTTTTTAACTCTTCTTCGGCAGCTACTGAACGACTATTAAATAAATGCTGTACGCAGTGAGTCAAATAATTATTTACTTCATTATAGAACTTATCAAAGGAACAAAGAATAAACGTATGCATGCCAATGGAAGAACATTACGTTAATATGAACGTATACTCATACGAATATGCGTCAATATGACCACATGTACGAATATAGATATATAAATACGTACATATGTATATGTATGCCTACAGAAAATAAAGCATATGTATATATATATATATATATATATATAAACATATAAGTATTAATCTGTGTATATGTAAAAATAAATGCATTTTTTTCGGCGAAGTTTAATTTTAGTTGAGCACGCACATGGGTGTATTCACATACATTTGTGTTGGAACTTTTATCAAAAATATTCCGATCAAAGAAACCGACTGAAAAGAAAAAACGAGAAGTATTATGAATTTAATTAATTCATTTGTTGAGATGAAACATAGCCGACCAAATACATACAACACAATCGGTACGTAGAGTTGATGCAGCATTTTATGCAGCGGCAACAACGAACATACGTGGCATTATGGAATAGGTGTGAAGGATGAAACGGGTTTTTTCACCCTCATTTTTGGTCACATTCATTAAGCGCCAGTAAACTGCTCAACCCCTGATATTCTGACCACAGTTTTGTACCCCTAAATTGATATAAAATTTCCGAGTATGAAGCTCAGAGCTATATAGTACCGGCACCTGTCGTCGCTTGTGTGTTTTATTTAAAAAACGCCTACAGAGTGTGGGCCAAAAGTAGGGTTACAAGTAACACATGAACATATAATGAAGTAACTGTAACCCTCCCTGCGGCCCACCCTGTATATTGCACAAACCTATGGACGAATTACTCAGTTGAAATATCTGTGGTCATGGTAAGTCGTTTCTTAATACATTTGTAATCATACGATCTAACAGAGTGAAACAAACAGTTTATTTTATAAGCCTGCTATTTTGTACATGACAATTAAGCAGCGTGCTAATGGCATAGAGGTCAAGGGATTTCGTTTATTGCTTTCGTGAAACTTATGTGAGGATTTTACTTTGTCACTAGTTGATACCCAATGTTTTCATGTAATCAACGACTGGACTATAAAATGAAGAGAATTAATTATCATCTTTTTTCATAAGAACTATCCTCCACAAATAGAAAGAGATAAACGATGTTTCATGTTGTATTGTACCGTGATGTATGTATTTTTTTATAAATTGTAAGACTGTCCGATAGCTGGCAGTTATCAATTCATGATGAAAATTTCATGTCTGTTTTGTCTTTTTCTGCTTTTAAACAACTAATCCGGGATGTTTCGATTTGCGTGTTTGCTATAAGTTTAATTCCAGCAAGTTTTCCGGTATAAAGTGTTTGTATGAAAATATCGTTTCTATGAACGATAATATTGATTTTTATATACTCATAAAATATGCACTTCCTCAAATCGATGCAAATTTCAGTGTTCACGCAAATAATGCATGATTCATTTCTTTATCACCTTTGCAATTCCTTCCTGTGACGCTCAATCCAATTAAAGTCCACTCCAAGCTTAAACCACGAATCCATTTTCGTCAGAGTATCATTTAAAAGAACGGCTATTGTGCTGGTAAGAATGTTCTCAATCTGACGTGCAAGCATGTTTTGAAAGTCCTTCATTTATTTCAAGCTACTTGTACCTACAGCTCGTTCGTCAGTGATACTAACGACTATTTTTCATGTCCAGGCCCCAATTACCATCCGTTTTCTTGACTTTAATTCCTTCTATCAGGAGCAGGAGCCCTTCAGGGTGCAATTTGGGCTCGACAAGACGCTTGTCTTGGCAATAATTGTCCGGCTTTGCGAGCTCGAGCTCGCGATAAACGTTGCACAAAAACGCCAAAAGTGTAATTGAATCTCGGTATTAGTTCAGTACGTTGTCAAACGATTCTTCATCACATGAAATTACTTATCACAGATTTCTTACCGTAACTTTTTAAACATTTGAAAACTCATTTTTGCCTCCATGGTAAATGCTGCTAACCCGTAAAATTCATATTTATGTGTATCATTGATAATGTTATAAATGATTCACTTAGTAGTTGATTTAAGTGTTCAATTGAAACTGCTTTCAATTTAATACTAAAAAGGGCGTGCAGATAAAATTAGGTGTTTTACAAGCGAAATTAAAACATCACTTCAGGCTAAGTGAATGTCCCATCACGGCATGGGACTTCGGTATTGAACCAAGAATGGGCCAAACGGCTCGTTCCTATTGCCTTATTCTATTCTAAGTGAGAAAATGTATCTACGAAAGCAGTGGCGCTGGCTTTCAGAATAATATTTTCCTGCCTTCTTGTGGTGAAAGTCACTGGCTCATTTTGCTCTCAACTGTTTTTCATTCACTATACGCTGCAGACTTACACAACTATTTAAATGCTTTTTGACCACATCTCATGGACTTGCAGGGAGCAACATGAACTCGCTTCTTGGGATTCAGTTATAGCTAAGTGGTCTGAGGCGTATTAACTGTTGGGTTTCATTTAAATATCCTCGTCATATCCTGTTTTATAGAACGAATAACTCGTTCATGCATATGGATTAATGTACTAGTTTTTCACACTTATTTTATTCATGTCATTAACACTGGTTGGGGTGTCAGAACGATAGAACACTAACATATTTAGCTGAGGAAGAGGTGTTATGATCGGGTTGACCAATAATAAATTATGACTCAACTGTGCTGTCACTGCGTGACAGGATGGCAGATATGTGCTATGATTTTTGGGACTGGGTATTAGATAGCCAGGTGTTTGTCGACAGGCTCAAGTTCCAGTAATTTGATGTGGTTTGCTGTCAGAGTTGATACAGTTGCAACAGCGCATACGGTACTATATCTCTTATCTTGCGGCAGCCTGGCCTTGATGTGCAGGACTGATGCTTTAGTGTAATAGTAGAGCTAGCATGCATACTCCTTGATAAAGAGCCTACTCTTTTACTTTAATAAATTGAAAATAAACACGCTAAATGAACATTTGTTAGAGATGAACATAAATATCAAATTATCTACTGAGCTTGAACGTCTATTTGCTAGATGGATGTGAGCATCGTATACGCCTAGTTGTTCAAATATTTATCCTGTGTTTTGAGAGATTTTACTGCATTTTACAATTTATACAAGAAATGTTGACAAAGCACTGTGCAAGTAAAATTACTTCGCTAAATCACATAACTCTCACTTCTGAATATTCTTGTAACAAAAAGAGCCTGTTCTAGTATGTTTCGAGAACTTTCTTCGGACAAAGGTACTTAGAACTGTCGAGCTCTCTGATGACCCTAAGAAATACGAACATTTATTTAGTTTCAATGTGATCTCTACTCAAAATGAGTCGAAACATCGGATTTTGCAGAGTGATAGTCTTCGTTAAGAATAACCATAACGTTTAGAAACAGAGAGGTTTAAACTCTACACAACGAGGCTAGTCAGTATATGCGAGCAGGATATTGTACAACAGGGTTTGCATTGTTATGTGAGGTGAATATATAAGATGCTATTTTGCATTATGTTTTAATAATCTATTTTTTTCGATAAAGTTAGCCTCATTGTTGTGAGGAAGCCACATGGATTTCCAAATATGTCTTGATGCAAGTAGGCTGTTGCCAGTTCTCGGGTTTGCTTTTCATTTATGTGTGTCCGTATATTATGTGTCATGTTTAAACCATTAACAAACTATTATCTTCGAATATAGCTGCGATTTGATGGCGTGATAAGAGATGTGGTTTTCAAGTACTTAGGAGGCAGCAATCTACGTTAAAAATAACTACGTTTATCAGACGAGTTCATCTAACCGTGCAGAACTACGTTTGAAAATCTAGAAAAGTCAGGCAGAGGACAACCAAAGGCAAAAAGACAGTTGTTTATAAATGGGTATATACTAATATAAGTTTAGATTTTCTCCAAAATTATCATGTGAAAAATATTTCATGTGAAATACTTTAGAGTAGTTATCCAGAATTTGCCCTCATGTTTCAAGACGATGCCAGTAAATGGACAATTTCATTTGAACACATCAAACTATCATGATGTAACATAATTTTATTTTCAGTTTTCATTTTATTTTATTTTTGAACGACAGCTCATCACGGACGGTGAACTTAAGCAAGGAATTTTGCAAACAGCAAGCAATATTAAACTAACGTCAATTTATAGTTCAACAATTCATTAAAAAGAAAACTTAATTTCTTATCAGACCTTCCGTGGTACTTGCATCAAAATACAACCATAATATGTTTTATTACGACTCTTCATTGAATTATTGATTTTACCATCGGCTATTTCCATGTTTTATTTTACATGTTGCACTGTTTCTACACCCACAATGTACAAAAAAGCGTTGTAAGAGAATAGTTTGAAAGTAATGACCAGATTTTCAAACGAATGTTTAAATACGATTTTTTAATAATTTTATCCCTGTTCAGTTCAATTTTTCTGAAAATTATCGGTAATGACATGCCATTGCATTTTAATACGAATGTCGTTTACTGATACTTGTTCAATGGGCAATAGTCTCTTTTCAAAGCTTTTAAACTTGACTGTAGAACGTCTTAGTATCATGAATTAATGTTGTAAGCACAACTAATCAGACTATTAAAATATATGACATTGGTTAAAGAAGCTGAACCGGCGAAATCACTGAAGTGATTAACATTGGGTGTCGTACAATAAATCCTTTTCAAAATGAAAAATCCTGGGCTCATGCCATTCCTTAAGCCATCTACTCTCAGCCTGCGGAACAGTGGGTTGGGAAGGGGTGCCTCATTTGTCAGGTGCAGTTTCATTATTAGAGTTGCTGTCGAGTTAAGACGCAGCTCAGAATGAGATGCGTGTCATCTCAGTTCGCCCTCTGATACGGTTATATCACTAGGGCTGTCAGATATTTGGAGGAAATTCCTCTTTGGTTCCTAAAGAAAATTAATTCAAGTTTCTGCACACCTTCCAAACATACATAAGAAATCTTAGCTGGAGCTCGACCGAGAAAAACAGTGGGAAAGGCCTTGAATGCAATACATTGATTGTACACAACGTATTTGTGGGTGCAAATCAGACGTATGGCGTGCATGCTTCTATTCATTTCAATGAAATTTGACTAATAGTGCTGCACAATATTGAAATTTCTGTGTCGAATGCGAACTTAAGCGATCATGCGTAATTGTGCTGCTACTAGTAATTTATAGAAAATCCAGGTATTGGTGCTTGCTTCTGTGCCTCTGATAAAAGATTACTTTAACATTTCATTTTCGTAATAGTTCCCCATAATTTGAATAATTAAATATTGGTTAGAATTCTTTGCTAATACAGAAATATAGTTCTAAAAGTTGTCACATTATGCTACTGATAGAATGTGTAGTTGATATAAACTCTTCATCACACGTCAGAGCAGTGGAGGTTTTAGAACTCCGTGTTGGACAGCTAGAGTTTTGATGTTCTAAATTTTACTAATGTAATTGAGCATTTCAATATACGATAATATTTCCCTACCTGTTTCTGTGAGTCAGCAATTTTATGAGATATTGGGAGGCCACACTGAACTCCGATAGCTAGCCGAATAGCGTAATTAGAAAATAAACATGGTGCAGGTTGAATTGCACATTAAAAACAGCATGCGAATGATTAACTATATTCGATTTTACTTATGTATGTTGTAAGATTCAGGTTATTCAAATTGAAGTTCAAAATAAAAATGTTACCTGCTTCGTAGCGATGTCACCAACTCGAGAGTACACTACCATGTTGCAAGATTATGCTCGTGATTACAAAAACGATGGCGAACCGTTATTAATCTATCGCTTAAACGTTTCGTACTTAATGGTGTTTGTGCCTTAAATTACTAGTCGAGAAGTTGAGATTTTTTTTCATTACCTGAGTCGAACTGCCTCAAATAGGCAATGAATTGTCTTTGCAGTCTTTTTTGAAATTTCTTTCGTATTACGGTTTGTCTGACACAATTCTCATCATTGGTTTCACAGCCTGTCACTGATTTTATATAAACATAAAGTTTCCGTTACGAGCCGTGTGAGAAGTTTTTCTCAATTGTCACAATAGTAGACAGCGCAGTATTTTAATAGAAGTACTCAGTTTTTGGTTTATATAGATTTTTCTTTAAACTTTGTTACCTTGCTAACCTTCGCGTGAACAGATAGCTCCCTCTCTTTGGGTTTCACAACTATTTATATTAGGGTATTGCATTTGAACCATACTAATTTCTTCACATTACTAGCGTGTTACAGCAACCTGATCATGAATATTGAGTTTTATTCGATTGCGTTTTGAATATCATACTACTGATCTTTCTGCTTCATCAGCTGTAATATTTCTCAATGTAAAGTTTCTTATGAATCATGGAATTTTATGTGAATCTCGATCTAACCTTTAGATTCCGTACTATTTTTCTTTCTTGTTGTTTCATGTTTTTCATTCACTTGAGGAACTAAATATATTTTTAAGAGCGTTTCAGTTCATTTAGTTGCAGTTGATTGAATTTTTTTCCGGGCAATTTCACTTTCTAGCATTACTCCCCTGTACTTTTTGAATCATTTCTCTTCTATAATATCATATTCTTATGATAGAATTACAAAATTCGAAATTATTGCTGAACTAATGTCAAAAGGAAATTACATGTGTTTCTTGTATTATTTACTTTCTCCACCAAGTAGAACTCTCGAGGCTTACATGTCCTTGAGAGATTCCTCAATCTCATAACAGTGAGAGTCCTTGAAATCATCTCCACCGTCTTGAAAAGAGGGAATTATTGCAATAAGTGTTTACGACGAGACAACGATCTGTGCGTGCGCAAACTTTTCAAACCGGTTGGAATTTGGTGGTCTGCAGTCAAACACTAATTTTTTTTATTAAAGCAATATGCATATTTTTTCAACGTGCAACTGATTTAAAGCGATTTACAATCATAGAAGTGTCATAAAAATGTTTTTGGGTTCCTGTCACTAGTGTTTAGCACAGTTGAAATACTGCTTCCCATTCGAAAAATACATTAACTTAAACATTGTCAAGGCTTCTAGTTTTTGATTTAGTTGCAAATATTAATTGCACGGATTAAATTTGGTTGGTATCAATATTGCTTCTAGTTAGATCATGAATGGTAACAATGAGAAATAAAATTTGATGTCACACCGGAACACGAATTAAAACGTTGGCTCAGATGTAGATCCTATCAGTCTAAATATCCGATAACTTTTTTGCCCATGAAATATCGAAGTCTGACCATCTGACGCTCAGTCGGACAATGAAGTGATCAGTTGACAATCTTGTAGCGACGAACGTCTGCAAACTATTGACCACATCAAACACATTGTCCGATGTGACATTTATGAAGACATCCAACTGATGTCACTACCAGATTGGGACAAACAAACGAGAATCAAATGTCCAAGGAAGTGCGTTTCAGTTTTTCAAGTCGTACTTTCCGAGTTGTAGTAAGAATAAAGTGGCCAATAGCTTATTATATGAAAATAATCAATATACTATCAATGTTATACAGTCTCCCAAGCTCTATTTTAAATAGATTTTTATAAAGCATTCATCAGGCACGCAGTTGAAGAAACTGGAATATTGATGTGAAATAATTTAAAAAAATAATTGCTGCATTACATATGAGCTTACACAAAATTTGAAGGGGAATAATCAGGAGAACACTTAAGGCTTTTAATCTGAAATTTACATAAGGGATAAATTACTTCTATCCCTATTTTGTAAAGAACAGCGCAATACGGTGTGAACCATTTTCTCACTTCTATTCATGACAAAATTTTATGTCTTCAAATACAAATTCCATGACAAAAATTAGGTATGGTATTTCAATATAAAAACTGACAGTCTAAATTAGCATTCTTGTATTTCAACTCTATATACTACCTACAGTGCCGTTCAAAATTAAGGAAAAAATGCTAAAATTTTCAAAATTTTCATAAAATGAGAAATAATTTTTAAAAATTTTTACTGGATGGAGACATGCAGTACTTGGACTACTTAGCAAATTTTAAGTTGTATAAATTATAGACCCACAGCTATTTAATTTTTTACTGCGTTTTAATTGCCCAAAAATTAAACAAAATAACAAAAGAATAAAATTTTACATATACGTGAAAATTTTGAAATGGCGTTTTTTCATAATAGCATGTTAAGATGAAGATATAGACTGCTTATCAACTCTGCAACATTTGTAGGCATGCCAAAATGAATCAAATTTGATGCAGTTGTTAAAACAAAAACCGTGAAATTACGTAAATAAAATCATACAATTGAACAAATTACCGAGCAGATAAATCGTTCTAAAAGTGGTGTGAGACGAATACTGAAACTTTACAATGATACTGGTAGGTTAAGTAATACAAAGAAGCCGGGTAGACCAAGGAAAATTACAATAAGAGAAGACTGGGCATGTAACACTTTCTTACTGTGGGTCATTGTATCCTGACACAGTTACCTACAAATGTGTAACTGTGGTTTTTCGGTTTTCTAACTGTGAGTAAAATTGTCGGTTAGATTAAAGATATACAAATGTTTTACGACAAACTGTGTCCAGAAAATTGCATAAAATAGGTCTTCATGCAAGATCTCCTCGGAGAAAACCTTTGATAAGTAAAAATAATCAGGCAGCACGATTGTTATTTGCTAAGAAACATCCCAGTTGGTCAGAGAACAATTCAAACAAGGCATTTCTCATAAATAAATTTAAAGTTAATGTGTTTAGTAGCGATGGTAAATTGTTTATAAGAAGAATTCGTGAAAATTTGGAATCAAACTATATAAATAAAACTATAAAGTTAGTTGGAAAAGCATCATGGTTTTTGGTATGATATCAGGCCAGGGTACATCATATCTTGTGCATTTAAACCATAGAGTTAATGCAACTGTTTACACAAATGTGTTAGAAAAACATGTTGTAAATGTTTTATAGAATTCTGGAATAGATACTAATATTTCCATGCAAGATAATGCTCCTACCACCAGGCATAGCTATGGGCTACCGTATGGATCAAAGAATAGAGGTTCTGAACTTGCCTCCTGAGAGTCCCGACCTTAATCCAAAAGAAAACGTACGGAGGACTCTAGGACATAATTTTACGACGAGAAATCTAACAACAGTTGAAGATTGGTGGCTAGAATAACAACAGAAACGGGCAAAGATTACATTTACCCACTGTCAAGATTTGCTGAAGTTTTGCGTTCGTAGATGCGCTGCAGTGATTGAAAACCAAAGTTGCAATACTTAATACTAAAAAAACTATCAGTGATTTCTTTTGTAATCAAGTATAGGTGAAAATACTTTTTTCCTTAATTTAAGACAATCATAGAGTAATAAAATACTAAATAAATACTGTAGTATTATTTAGGTAGCCTAATAGCTCGTGAACAAGTTCAAGTTCTGTGCGTCTAAACTCAGTTAAATTTCTCAAAAAATATTTCATATTTTTTAAAGATTTGAAAGTTTTAATATTTCTTCTATAATTTTAGAGAACACTGTATACTACAATTGTTAGTATTTGCAATATTTTAATTTATGGTTTGAGCTATAATAATACACCATACAGTATTTGTGCATACATTTCAAGACTATAACAAAGTTTTTGCCAAAACGCAGCAGGAAATAAAACGAAAATTTGAGCATTAAGAATTAATTCCGAAAGGGAAGACTTGGACTGTGCTGGTCCACGTCTCCACTGCATTCATGATACAAATTACTCCTGCTTTTAGGCTTCATTACAATGAACGTTACTGTCATCGTACATTTCACAGTGAAACTGAGCTAATTCTGTAACGTTAATATGATTATTTTTGCTGAGTTTAACCAAAAAGAAAAGAGCAAGAACAATTGTTTTTAACCGTATCATTTTATTAAATAGAAACTAAATGAAAGATCTAAAAAAAGTACACATCTAAGTACTTAACGTTTCAACCATCTAAGTCATTTTCAAGAGTCTGAAAGAAAACATAAGAAATCTGAGTGAACTATGAACTGAATCTGAGTGAATATTCTTAGCAAATATAACATTACAAAAATATGAAAATCAATTCAAAAACCTAAACTCACCTCAGGTCATAAGAAGAGGGCATATCATTTAAAACAGATTTGACCTGTAAAATCGATAAAAAGTTTAAAAAGGCATAGTTCTAAAAAATTTATGCTGTTTTGATTACTTTGAAAACTGTTATGAAACCTTTTCCACTTGTTGAAGAAACGCTGTACGGTTTCATTACGACACCCTAGTCGATTTTCTCCTATGATCTGTTCGATACGTTCATCAGAAGAGAAAAGTAGAAGTTCCAGGTAATATTAGGGATGGAATACCAGTCCCCTTATCCAACTTCTCTCATTTCGTCATGTCATTATGAAAGACCAGCGGTTCTACTTCAACAGGATTTAAGTTCCAATTTGTCGAATGGTATTCTGTGATTTCCGAAAAACTCCGACTTTATCTTTCCAGCGTTTGTCCTATTCAATAATTTTTATTACTTTGGTTCGATTTGAGGAAATATTTACACAGAAAAGTAATGGTTGCGAATTTCGCTCATTGAAGCCACTAAAATTTAAATTGACCTTTCTCAGATGTCAGAGTTTTGAAGAGCACCAGGGACGATAAGAGTAAAAGCTACCAAATTTCAAATGTTTGAGGACTTTCTATTTCAATGAAAATTCATTTTCTTTTAAATATTTTGATATATTCAAATATTTTGTATGAGGGTTAATGTAAATCGAACATTGCCCTGTTATGGCATGAATAGCAACAGTGTTATTGTAATATTTTATCAACAAATTAAAAACAGTTGTTAGTCTACTAACCTGCAGATAAATCCATGTACCCGTGCAAATGTCATTGAAAGTTTCTGTCCATATTTTATGAATACTTTTCCGAAGGCTTATTACCATGTACTGTACTCACAACTCACCACTAGATGTAGTTCGTAATATCACTTAACAATGGCAAGAACAGCATGAATTTACTATTTAAATTTTTCATGTAGCCAAAGGCATCAGGCTGAGAGTCAAGGTTATCAAATTTTCTATTTTGCCAATGTATATCTTTCACTTATAGCAAAATATTGGAAAAGTCTTGATACAAGTGGACGTTGGAGCTCATATATCATTTAACGAAAAGTAAAACTTTGTAGTGGTACGAAACTAAATAAAAAACTAACACACGCTGTTTCGAACGGAAAGTGCTGGACAGGCTAATGAATTAAAAAACACAAATTAAAAAAATCAGACCTCTAATAAGGTAATTTTTATTACTATGAGGTGAAATAATCGCACTTCATGCACTACCATTATATCATGTCATCTAATTTTTAAGTGAACAATTGTGGAATGAATTATAGAACGGTATTCATTTTAAATAAATCTTCAATGTAGCATCGGTTGTTTAGGACCCAAGTTTGAAAACTGAATACCTACATTTGAAAAGGCCTGTGATATTAACCCCTCTCTTAATACATAACTTTTAATATTGATTTTCAATAACGTTTCTGTTACAATAAAGTAAACCCACCTACTGCTCATTCATTACATGCGTACATTATTTGAATGAAATACACTTTTCTGATGAACAAGAAACGTATTCAAAGAAAAAAGTACACTTTTGAATCTCCTTTTATTTAGGCAAATAACAGAGTACGACCAGGTTGACTACCGTCCAAAATCATCACAGTAGGCATGTTTTTCACTCTGCTCTCAATCATAATTTGAATACCTGAGGTTTAAGCGGCAATGGTAGTATTGTGATACTATAGTACGGATCACATCCTGTAGAAAGTCTGATAACTTTTTCATATCTTTAGGCCTCATTTTGATTTTTGTGATAAAATTTCTGTTTGTACGTCAATTGCCAGTAAAGATCTTACTACTTCTCTATCTTGAAAAAATGCAAAAATAAGGTGCATGCTGTAGAAACTTCGTTATACCCATTATCTCCCGGCCAGCACACTGCATTTCTCTTGTTATTGAATTGAATATAGTAACAGGAGCAAAGGGTTTGAGCAAATCATGTGTTCCTATATAAGACTCATGGCGTCCAAAGTTAAAGCATCAATGATGCCCAGGCACCTTTGTCACGCACAGGTATTTCAGTTACGTACACGAACCTCAATTATATACAGGCCCCAGGTATTTAGAAGGATATGGGAAGGAAAAGTACCAATCATACCCTCCATCATCAATTATTACATATTAATTCTCTGATTAACATTACACAATTATATGACTCTAGGTACACAATAATTAAATGGTTCTTGGTACGCAGTGGTTATATGACTCGTGGTGAACATGAATATGGTTTGTGGTATGCAATAATGTTTATGACTCATAAAAGACAAATATGAAGGACCTCGTGATACTAAACTATCACAATTATTTGGGAAAAGAATAGTTATATGACTCGCAGTACGTGAGTGCAAGCAAGTAGTCCAAATCAGAATTGATCCTTATGGGTGTTTCATTGCATCAATAGTGAAATAGCAGCATAAGACGTCACACGCCCTACCGTTGGAAAGAGTATTAAAAGCGACCCGTCAAGAAATTGTGCACACTTTTATGGAGCAATGGAGACATTTTCATGAAGTTTAAACTATTTCAACTGACATGAAAGTTTTTTATGAGGAAAAGGGTGTTTTGTTGCTCTCTACGTCATGATTTCAGCTTTAATGGAGCGCACAACGATCTGTTCTCGTTGGAGATGTCTTGTCAGTGCTCTCTTGACTCAGTTGTCAGGTTCAGAGCACTAGGCTTATGTTTTTTTTTGTGCATTCTAATTGTAAATATGTTTCAGCATAGATAAGTTTTGTTGTCTAGTCTTGGGGTTCCTTAAGTAGACTGCTTTCCATGACGATTATATAATCCAACGCAATTGCTGTCATGGTCTAGAACACATTAGCTCTTGAAACACTATGGAATCAAATGTTTACGCTGTGTAAACTTTTCTCATGCGATTGTGTACTGCCAGTCTCTATACAAAATCTGTGATATCAAACACATTAGCCCAATTGGTACAATTACTGCACTATTTCAAATTTTGATTGAATAAAGCGAATTGAATCTCTACAATTAAGAAAAATCAGTTTCATAACTTCATTCTTTTGGAATTAAGTTATGCTACATATCAGACAAAGATAAGACTGAAACAAAATGTAAAAGACCTTGCATTTTACCGGCCCATGTCCAGTTTTGTTCAATTTTGATCTGTCACTTTCATTTACTGATGTGATGAAATTATTTCCAGTTAGTAAAAAATTGTAACAATAAATTTTTGATAACGTGGTTTGAGCTACAGCTTTCTAACTCTATTCATGTACAGCTGATATTCAGGCACGCTTCTGAACTTAAGTCATTCACCGATTAAACCTTTTGACACTGAAGGAAAAAAACTAAATTTTTCTAAACCGAATTTTCATATGAAATTGTTATCTAAAGTATTTTATTTAATGTAAAAAATATAAAAATATTGCAATAACTATGAATGAGTCAATATCAGTGTTTCATTCCTCACATGACGCAAATAATAAATACAGCAAACTAGAAAGTAAAGTTAACGAAGTGAGCGCCGACAAAAAATGACAGAAACAAATACAGTCGTTTTCATTCGAGTTGATTTCGGTAGCGTTATTGATCGGTAGTATAGAGAACACATGTTCTTACTAAAATCTCATACAACAAGCATTACTGTAGTTGAGACGCGAACGCATATTTCAACAGCATTAAAACTGGTCAATAGGATCGAAGATGTTCTCACTCTCAAACATTGCTATACATTTAGGTTTATTAATTCGATGTTGATTGACCGACCTCAACAATGGAGAGTGTTCAGATAAGAGAATCTATTACCGTCGTGGTTGGGATCTTTTTGCAGAGACATATACTGTTTTTTCAAAATTCCTTGCCAGAGCAATGACAAGGTTAGTTATTACGTATGTTTTGTGATGTGAATCGATGTCATTAATCGCTTAACCTGGTATTCAATTATGCTCTAATTGTGACTATGTGAAAGTAATATTCTCATTCATCCGTCAGTGCTCGTAGCAAGTAATTACTGCTTTCCGATAGTCTCATTCCGTTGTTTCTGAACAATAGTCGATTATCGCCCGTCATAATTGTCTCATTAACGGTCGATTTGTTCGAGCTAAATCGGCTGTGCTCCAATCTTTTTGTCTGCAAAAGTCCGTTACCGCTGCTTGTTGTTGGGCCAAATGAAACAATTTCATAATTATTGATTTAGATTCAGCAAAATACATAAAAAGAAAAACATGCAGTTAATGTGTTCATCATTTGATAGAATGGCTGCTCCACGTATCACAGTGAATGATAGAACCGTTACTCACACGTGATAGCAGAAATGTTGCTGACAACTCGTATGTGATGATGAACTCACGTCCACGTCTGCTTAGTGCACATGTACGACTATAAACAGCACTGTACCGCAAGAGATATCTACTATGCGTCTACAATAACTATTCCGGAGGAGACAATTTGATGCTTGAAATATTCATTGTTCTTTGTTGATATTTAGCTTCAAATGATAGAGATGTTCTGTCACACTTCTGTAATAAAACTAGCTCCCATTCTAAAAATACTTGAGAAAAAATTTCGCCCATAAATATTTTTAACATCTTCATCACATGCTCAAAGCGCTTTTACACCTGATGCGTGGTGGATAGCACAAGGATTGAGTTTTTGGAAGCCTAATGTAATATCCAAACTATTATAAAAAAAAATTTTAAATCGCTGAAACTGATGCGGAAAGACACAAATGAACTGAGAAAAAGTTGTTTCAAAATTCCATTACGCATTTTTACCTAGCTGCAAAATAATGCGGTAGAATATTTTCACCCCTCTGTAAACTAAAACATGATTTGCAAACCGAATGCAATTTGTATTTGATAGAATACAAAAAGGGGACCGAATGATTCAATGGCGCTTAAAAAATAAACAATGTATTATGTATAGGAAATGAGCAATAAAGCATCGTCATAATTTAATATTGTAACTTTATTACCAAAGAAGCACTGGATACACACAGACATTTTCTCCACTGATCAATAGATGAGGAAATTATAGGAATGTTGGTGTGGGAAAAACAGTTTATAGTTCTCTACAACCTGATGATTTTATACCCATACTGCACAGTGGAACAAGTACTGTACAGCAAGTACTGTACAGCAAGTACTGTGCAGCAAGTACTGTGCAGCAAGTACTGTACAGCAAGTACTGTGCAACAAGTACTGTGCAGTAAGTACTGTGCAGCAAGTCCTGTGCAGTAAGTACTGTGCAGCAAGTACTGTGCAGTAAGTACTGTACAGCAAGTACTGTGCAGTAAGTACTGTACAGCAAGTACTGTGCAGTAAGTACTGTACAGCAAGTACTGTGCAGTAAGTACTGTGCAGCAAGTACTGTGCAGCAAGTACTGTGCAGCAAGTACTGTGCAGTAAGTACTGTGCAGCAAGTACTGTACAGCAAGTACTGTGCAGTAAGTACTGTGCAGTAAGTACTGTGCAGTAAGTACTGTACAGCAAGTACTGTGCAGCAAGTACTGTACAGTAAGTACTGTGCAGCACTGTGTATGAATAATTTTTGCCTCGAGCTCTACGGACTCAAATATTCAAAATATTGGCCTTCACCTCAGGCACCCGTCATTGTAAAAGACATTTGGAATAGTAGCTGGTATAAATATAGAATGTGGGATGGAAAGAGTGGCTATAATTCACGTCTTTCTCTGTCGGATAGTACACGAGATCCTATCTTGTACCTCAAAATTTGCTTTAAAATTTTAGTGTGTATGTTTGGTTCTTTATAGTCTAAACAATAAAATCTATCGCCACTTTATGTTTGTAGATTTAAACTTCGCTCTCTAATATTTGTCTACCTAGGAGATCAATCCTTTGTTGAGTAAATAAATAGTTAAAGTGTGAGACTGTGTATACATACTTATAGGTTTTGTTATTTATTATAGACGTAAAAACCGAAAAAAATAAAATCTTAAACGATTTTTTCACCAGACTAAAATGTTGGCACGAAATAATTTGCTCATATAATAATTTTCAATTGGCATCACGAAATCTGCATTTGTTTCACTTTTGGTAATAATCAAAGTGCCTTCCAAATGAATTCTTGGCCTTCCGAAGGCCAATGCCGGAAGTGCCTTCCGAATATATTCAAAACTGTACGTGTGTTGATCATTTTATGAAAAATAATATTCAATGAGAAGAAAATTCAACAACCACAATTTTTGGCCAGTTTTTTAAGGTATTAAAAACATAAAAAGTACTTGGTGAGCAATGAATAATTCTGCTACGTAGGCATTGATTGTTAGGTGTAGTTTTGTTTTTTCATAGTGACTAGCAAGCGAGTAGATAGTCGTCCAAAACAGGTTGACAAAAAACATGCTTATTTACTCGGTATTAGGAACAGTCATTCATAGTTTATATACAAATGTCAAAGACTGTCTAGAAAACGAAAACAAATCGGTAGACTACTTCATAGTTTTAACGTTCACTAAATTATGCAATGATTAGATTTTCAAAAAAATGTGTTTAATACTTCAGGTTTCTACATTGTTCAAAGCATTTTTCGTAGGCTAATTTTTCAATAAGACATTTCCTTGAAGTTTATGCGTCTAGAGCGTGTTGTGTACTACTAATCATGGTTGAATCGGCTAGTAAAAATTACAAAAATTTGCTTCAAATCTACCCTACAGTGAACAAATTGATCATTTCCACAGTTTTTTTCAATGCAATAACAATTCCCGAAGATGACAGAGTAATTCAGAAAATTCATCAAAGATTTATCTTTTCATGCTCTCCTTGCCGATTTTTTCGGTCTGTACAGCACATTCTGCCTCTCCCTAGCAGATTCTTAACTCTGCAATTGAAACCTGAAGCGCACTAGCGTGTGCTTCTCTTACGTGAGGTTTGCGTGAGGCTCTCTTATGAGGCTTATATTTTTATACTACTCGTGAAGTCGAGTAGTCTTTATGCTCATATTGATGCGAATATAAAGAGCTACTATTCAGTGTCATGTCTTCAGATACAAAAATATTTGAGCTCTGTAAGTGTTTTCTGAGATTATTTGAGACCCTAAAAATGTTGACGTACACGAGTATTAGCTTTCCATAACGTAATGAAACTGGAACTTCAACTGTTGGAATAATTTTACATTTCAAAAAGCGCTGAAATACGTTGGTTCTGACCGTTTCAAATATTGCTATATAAATAGGGTGAGATGGAGTTACTCACTGACTATACTCGTGTGTAATAATTTAGATCCTCGTACACTCAATTTAAGTATCAATAGTAACATCATTTGAGTGTTCTCTATGCTTCATCAAGGTTTTTGTTCCCCATTAACGTTGTGAATGATATGTTGGAAGTTGCTTGGAATTTAGTAAATTGATTAATTTAATTTTGTTCGTAATAACTCATTAGATATAAACGATCTAATTTCATAGTTCAGGCTTGTCAGCAATATCTGTCGGTAAATATTAGTTTGTTACAATTTCTCGTCATTGGGTGTACTCGGATATCACTCGATGGATGCTTGGACGCAACCACAATCGTGGACAGCATTGTTGTTCATGATAATGAACTTCACTGAATTTCAATTTGTTGAGAGAATGTATAAAGACTCACAAACAGAACTGCGGTTCGGATGGCGACACGAGCTTAAGGCACAGCTTCTGTGATGGTGCAAGCTTCAACAATAGTGTTGTGAATAATTCCACTAGTTAGCGTACAAAATTATAATCTACTTAACAGAAAAAATTACATTAATAATGTTCCGTCTGACAGTGTTTGAAAACGAAGTACAGCTTCAAAAGCTTACCATTCTAATGCAAGGTGGACTTCGCACGGCCCATCTTCGTATTCTTCGGAAGAACTTTCGTTTTCTGAACAGTTGAAACATTGGAATGGCGTTTGTGGTCTGTCAATGAGTGTGGGTGTGAAGGTTCTTTGAAGTCAAGGTGAAGAAATCATGGGTTATAATATTCGACAGGGTTTTACTACTCATCTGTAAAGTTGATACTGACTTTCAAAAACGGTTTCCGTTGTAGTTGAATCTAAGCAAAGCTACATTATCGGTAATAATTATCGATATTGTAATAAAAAATGAATTCAATTTCTGAATATGATTTCATAGCTTGCCGTTTTTAAGTTCTATTTTATGTTTTTTAACAATAAACAAGGCTATAACTTAATTATTGCTAATTACCACCTCATTATGCATCATTAGTTATGCATAAAAATAAGACTTTAAATCATCGTAGTTAAATAGGTATACCTTGCATAAAAAAAGAACTTACTCTCCTTCTATCAGGTCAACTCATAAGTTCTGTCTACATTTTAGCTCTTTTTAAATTGAACGAGATATAAAGGGTATTTTATACTGTATAATGAAGCTGAACATTGTTTTTATGTTTAGATGCATTTAAACTGATCAAATTTCATTTCAGAGAACAATAAAATAAAATTTTGTTTGATTAAAACCCTGCTAACATGGAAGTACCCAAGAATCATTTGAGGCACATAATGCTTTACGAGTTCAAGAAAGGAAACTCAGCAGCCAAAGCAGCTAGAAACATTCAATCAGTTTATGCAGAAGAATGTGTGAATGAAAGAACTTGCAGAAGATGGTTTGGGAAATTCAGAGTTGGAGATTTCACCCTTGAAGATGACGTCCACTTGAGTTTGATGAAAAGCTTCTTGATGCAGGCTCTTGACGAAAATCATGCTTTATCAGCTGAGGAATTGGTAATGGTTCTCAGTTTAAACCATACAACTGTTCATCGTCATCTTCAAAAACTTGGAAACGTTCTTAAACTTGGAAAGTGGGTGCGTCATGAATGAAAATTCGGACAGAAAGTATGGGATGACCTTATAAATTTATCTTTGCCCCGTTTGGACACTGTTTTTTTATTATTCCACTGAAGTGTTAAAATGTTTGCTCATAAATAGACAGTAACTCTTTTTTCTGAAGGGCTTCTGAGTTCATGCGTTATTATTAACGATTTTAGGTTTTCATTTATTTTAAAGTTTCTGGTGCGTACGTTAACAGTTGTTACTGGACAATGGAAAGAAACATTATTAATTACATTGGACTGTATTTGAAAATAAATCAAGAGATGCAGTGTTTTTTCGTTGACTATTCATGTATTTTGCGTGTTGATTCCATTAAACACATTCATTTTAGCCAATCAGGATTTTTATTAGATGAGAATTAGGAAAAAATCGAAATTGTTTTGTATGATGTCAATATTTTTACGCAAACCATGTTATAAGAAATATAACCACAAAACAGCGTACCAAAATATGTCAACAACATAGATGCCTTTACACTTAAACAAGCATAAATTGCTGTGACTTTCTTTGTTACTTGGTGTATTGCGAGTTCCGTTTCCGAAGGCAACCGTAGTCGGCCAGCATGTTAATATCCCAGCGACCCTAATACCGCTCCTCCATTGCCCTGATATGTTGATGGAATCGTTCTTCTTGTTTTTCACTCACATCACCTCAGTCTTCTGGAGAGTAGTTCTAGTGGGAGCTAAGGAAGTGTATCTTGAATGGCTTACATGCTCCGAGAACTTTGTACCTCAGAAGTAGATCCTCAACAACTAGTTCATACTCTGGACTTTTGTAGTTTCCAAGAAAATTGGAGACAATAGACTTACAAACATCCCAGGCTTTCTTTTCATTCACATTGACGCTGCAATTAAACTTGTTATCGATGAAAAGCTCTCTGATATGAGAGCCATCAAAAATTGTTTTCAGCTTTGCCTCACTGACTTTTGGAAGTTTTTCTTTCAGAAAATGGGATGCCAGGCTTATTTTGTCCAATGCCTTTAGAAAGTTTTTGAACAGGTTCTGAGGATTCACCAGAGTATAGGCAACAACATTGTGAGAATCTGGAGTTAGTCCACTTCTTGCAGATCAGTATGTGATGTTGCTTGTCTGCTCGACTATCCCACCGACAGAGGAAACATTTAAACTTGTTGTAACCACCTTGTACTTCCAGCACCGTGGACACAACATGTGGATAAAACGATTAAAAATATGTTTGCTGAATAATTTTATGATTAAAAAATATTAACATTTCATAAAGGACAGTATGTTGTCAGACATAATTACTTAGAAAAACAGTTAACATAATATCAAAATTTGAAAACAACAGTTTTTGGGGAATTAAATTCCTTTCAAGTTTTCAAAGTTCTTCCAATTGTGGTCTTTTTACCTCAGAGTAGTTAACAGACATTCCATGTAGTTGTAGTTCTCATCTGCTTGCACCGAATGTTCCACCGGAACAGACGCGACCTGGTTTCTATTGAACAACAACAGAGCTTTCAAGCTTTTTTCTTTCGAGTCAATGAAGAGCCGCCCCTCGCATGGATTGTATAATGTTTCCATAACTACAATGAGTCCACTGATATTGTTTCAATACACCGATAAAGTTTCCTCGTCAAAATTGAAGAACTTGCAGAATTCCTCATCACATTTACGGTACCAGGCAGATGATGTTCCTGGTACTAAGACATTGTGTTCGCAAAGCCGTGATCCTAGTAGTTGAGCTGACTTCTTAGGCTAGTACAAGTTTCTCGTTTCATTATTCAACTCAGCTTGACAAGGGTATGGGATCTTCTGCATGGAGTATTTTACAGGTATGGACTAGAAGCGTTAGTCTCGTATGTCTCTTCATCAATATCTTAATTGTCGTCGAGTATCATATCCCTAAAGTTTTCTGCTGGAATTGGAATTGGCATTGGTATTCATGGACCATAAACGACTGGTTGGATGACTAAGGGTACATCTGGATATTTAACATGATCTTTGTTCTTCCTGTTCATACCTGATATGTGAACAAAGATTTAGTATCAAGGGGGGAGAACTTATTAACTTACAGGTACAATACATGAGACAGCACGAACATACTGCTTTGATGTATTAGCACTGATGTATTTGCATAACTCACCATGTAGGTTTGTCATGCTGAAGTAACAGTCCGTGGCATGATCTTTGCCTTCCCTCTATACCATAGCAATGCCATATGGTAGACGTCGAATCTTCTTGTTTCCCCATTGCTACAGATTTTCAACGCATGTTTTTGAGCACATGTGAGAGGCAAAAGCTTTAGCTTGGTTTCCAAGTTTCATTCCAAGGTATGCATAATTTGAGTTTTTCACTTGGGGAGTTATGGTCTAGACTTAATACTTGGAGAGTAAAAGTCTAGACTCTAGAGTCTAGATTCAAAACTTAAGAGGCTTATCGGGGTGGTTGTTAATAAATGCCATGTACCACCAGAAAGAAAAGACATTTAATCATGCAAGACATATGTGAAAAACATGGACATATACTCTTTTTATTAGCACCACGGGAACATTTATATAACCTGCAAGCATATGGGTTTAATTAAATGCATCTTGAGGACATTAAAATTGGCCAAAATCTTTTCTGTGACATTTTCCAATGTCTCGAACGATTTGTTTAATGGAAGAATATAATGACCCCATTTTTATCAAAAATATTCATATTTTGATTGAATGTCAACTTAAAATGGAAGAGCACAAAATTCTGACCATATTGAGGAAAATGAATAAGTTCTTTGGGATCAACACGCAATATTTACTCAGAAATGCTTAATAATACACAAACCTAAAAAAATATACTGGGCTGTATTATTATCACAGGAAAAATCTTTGCATGACAAAATATGAAGATATGTTGACGAAAACATACGTTTTCTTCCTTTATTATTCTCATTAGGAATAACCGAACTTTCACAATGTTTCGTAAACACACGCATAATGAAGCTGAGTCACATATGTATGCTTCTTGTGCCGCCTTCTAGCCTCGCGAACGTTTGAAGCGAGCAACGTTTATTAAACGCAAATGGACACATTTAGGTGCAATTTTACTCAAGATGAATTGGATTTAGTGCTGTAGGAACTTGTTGGGACTTTCTCAATTTAGCTGGAACTGTAGATTTTACTTTACAGGAACTACCATTACCTAAAAATTAGATATTTTACATCCGAAGATAATTCATGTTCTAGCAAGCTTGCGCTTTACTCATATCAACCCATCATGTAGAGGCTCGTAAATAAGGGAAGATATTCCAATACCCACTAAACAATTATTTTGGATTTCATTGAGACTACATAGGCACAAACATGCATCAATTGTAGAGAGTTATAAATTAATGAAGATAGTCAAATACCCGCTAAACAATTATTCTAAATTTTATTGAGACAGCGTAGGCACAGGTATACATCAGTCAAGTTACATAGAAAGAGAAAGACGTCTCTACAGCTTTGCAATAGTAATAAGGGCGAGTTCAGTCAAAACATATCAGCACTTAAGGTTTATTGCACTACTTTCTGCCTATGTATACGAATAATTGATACGGTCATAATCACGCGGTAAAAGTTAGAGCTTGTTCATGACGTCTTTCATCCTACGGCTACAATGTAAACGGAACCGCCTAGCTAGCAGATAGCATCAATCAAGAAAATAAGCAATGGTACAATTTTCTGGTCGGAATATGCGCCACGAGAGAGAAATTCATGCCATTTTTTTCAGCTGACAGTTTTTACCGAGCACGGAATTCTTGAAATCGAGGAATTTTTTGTCGTTGCATCACAGTGCACGTACACACACACATATGCCCAGCGAAAAATTGCGAATCATGAAAAAATGCGGTGCTTGAATTTTCCGCCCAAATAATACATCTTTCGGCTGTTCTCTTCAGATAGCTAAACAATATTTTACAAAGCCATGACTCTTGTTACGGACGAGAAGGTGCTGGAATTAGAGTATGAGTTATTGCACGACCAATAGAAAACTCTATAAGAGAAAATACGCACGCGTGTAGACACCCTGACAGAGTGCAATGAAAGAGGGAGTAAATAACATAAAAAATGATTCACATATTTGTAAATTATGTCTTTGTGTAATTAAATTATAAAAAAATAATGCTGATAATTTTTGACTTTAATATTTTACAAAAATTACATGTAGAGTAGAAGCTTCGGAACTAACCATCTTCTAGTGCCTATATTTAATTGGTATGTACGCAAACGTCATTCGAATCACTCCTAGCATGACACAATACTGCTACTATATTTGCCTTTGACCATATAGAAAATATAAATCATTAAAATATGACAACTATGAAGAATTACCAACAATTGTTATAACTATTTAGGGTGACTCGATAATGTACTTGATGATTCATGAACTATTTAAGCGTGAGACAATGCCCTTGGCCACGGCCGAAATTTATTCAAAATGTTGTAATTTACGTAGTAAATTACAACATTTACGTAGTAAATTTTCAAAGTTACATTTTCGAGGTGAGGGTCGGACTTTAATAATTGCGCAACAAGAGTCGTCTCATTATCTGAACAGTGCGTTAATTCCGACGCTCCTACTTTTGAGTTTTTCAGTCATAAAGAGTTCTTTATGAGCATAATTACCCCATAAGATTCACATCATTAGCATTACACTCGATTTTATTAAAAAACACGTTTTCAGGAAAGCGTTTCACTTTTTCTCTTAACGCTAGCTTGACAATATTTTTTAAGCGCCTGGAACGCTCTGAGAAATCTGACACCAATGAGCTTTTTATTTTTGCCACTTTAAATGTCTCAATTTTTGATGAAATATTCTCCTAGGGAAATACTGTACATCTATCATAGCGAAAATACTGTTGTTTGGATTGAAAGTATTTAATTTAAGATCAGTATTTTACTGTATCTTGCGACAGTTGTTCAATTACCTTTCCATTTAAAAAATTTTAAGCTCTCAAAAATTTCTTGATCAAAATCTTCCCCATTTGATTTAATTTTCACTCATAGTTTATTAATTAAATTCCACTGCGGTAAGGGCCAATCCTTCCTTCTGATAATGATAGGCGTCTTTAACTAAGTTTTGTACCCTATGCACATTTTTTGTTTAAAACCTCGTCGTAAAAGATTTCTAAAAAATATATTTCCTTTACATTTAAGCTGACATACGAAGCATACGAACATCAGCTGGCATACAAATTATCAGCTGTTATGTTTTTCTGAGAATATCGGTTTGATCAAGTTATTTTTCATTGACAAATTTTTACTTTGATACTTATCGTGACGCTTGGAGCAAATAACATTGTTGCTTTACATCTCTGAACGTCACGTTTTCTCTATTTTTATTCACTCTAAAATCTGAAAATTTAATTTACTTGAGCACAGAGACATAGTTTATAAATGTTAAATAATTCCCTCTAAGTTATTTATTTAGTTTTATTTATTTCGTGAAAAATACTCGCACTGAAAGTAACTGTCGATTTTGAAACAATCATTCCAAAATCTGACCTTGACCCATGATGTCATTACGTTTTCCCTTCAACTGAATGTTTGGGGAGAAGAAAAAGGTTGACAGGGGTAAAATGCCGGGATTTCCTTAGCCTTCCTTTCGAACATTCCAGTTAAAATTGACACAACATGGAACCGGCTACCGGAAAACACCGTTTCTACTCGCACTGTTACGGCATTCAAAAATTTGCTACACAAATATTGAATTAAGAACCACCATTATTATAACATACTGATTTTAAGTTCATAACTTTTACTGCCTGTGTATGATTGTGGCACACGTCTTTGACTGAAATGCCTGTGAGTGCGGAAAGTGTGTGTACGTGACTGAACTGGCTTGCGTGATTGAGGTGTGTGGGGCGATACGTGTACATATATTGTCAGGTCTATTTCTTATTATTTGATTGATTAATTAATTAACGTATATAAAAGGGAAAAGATTTTCTGCCTACTTTTCATTGTATCTTGATATATTGGTGATGATTTCTTTTCTCTCTCTTATTTTACATAATCTTTGTTTCATTTACGTGATCTTGGTTTCAATGCTTGGTTTTCCTGCATGCTCTCTTTCCGTTATATTTCAATCAATACCTGTAAAAAATACAATCAACAAAATGCAAGAAACATACCTAATTGCACTAGAGGGACTTTAATCTTCTGAATACATGAAATGGTAAAAGGCTCCTGGTATTTCTTTCCAATGGCAATAGAGAGGACAATAATACACACAAAATATTTAATACATGTTATCCTAAACATCACGGGTTGGGAAATGTGAGTTATCTACCACATTTTGACCACATTTTGACCTTCCTACCGTTTTTATATAGGCTTTGCTTCGCCCTAGTATCTTTTCCTTTTTCCAATCTCCCTATTTATCCAATGGTCTGAAATAGGTTTCTAACGACTGTGATATACCCCGCCCACTCTTCAATCAACTTGAGAATTACACGACTACGTAATTTTTGAGAATCTCACAAGATCTCTACCAATAAATTTGCTTGCGTGTGACACTTTCTTTAGCCACAAAACCAAACACCGCGACCTTTCTCAAACCCTACTGTTTATGTTCTTCATGTGATACACACACCTAATACATATACCTCTTATATCGCCTGGAATATGCAAACCTATGAATGTATGATTACTATCATGACATGGATGCGCGTGATTGATGCCTCTAATTTAGACGGCATGGGACTTTGGTAGCAGACAAGAACTTCTATAACCAGGACGTGCACCGCCATGTAGCTGACTACGGTAGCGGAGGCCAGTTCACCGAGTTCAGTTAACCTCCATCTGTCACAGTGCGAACATTGTCGTAGTTTGTCTCTCGGTTTGAATCGGACATTGTTGTTTCTTTCGAGGCACATTGCTGCATTTCTTTAGTGAATACAGTTTGTTTACAAAGTTAATACTAATTATATGTATTAAAAATGCCGAACAAGTGTGGGGTTGTGTGAACAAGTGAAATCCCTCCCAGTATCTTCAATGTGCCTGCTTCATGTCTGCAATCTCCAAAACCTGCATCTCTTCCGGCGAAAATGGAAGACCAACAAATGAGGTATTTTCTTCAGAAGGATATGATTACTTCATTTGATGCTTTCAAACCTGAACGTAACCTGCAGAAGCAATACAAGAACTTGACTATTTCAAGATCGAAAGAAAGGCTTGTGTGTTTGTTCATGACCGACAACTTCAGTGAGTGCAGCCTGTCTGTGATTTTCGAAAACAAGCCCACTTTGTGTTCCCCACTAACGCTCAGTGCGTTCAAGAACGGCATTAGTGTACCACTGTTTAAGATACTTCACCCCAACAATGGTTTGAGATCGTATACACAGTCCGACGAAACTGTGCGCTTGGCAATGAACTATGTATGACATACCGTTCGACAAAACGATCCAAAATGTTATCAGTCTTCAAGCTCAGACGTCAGCCTATGTCGACACCGAGAAGAAGAAGAAGTTGGTATTTTTGACGTCTGTTGGAACTTTTATCTCAGAAGCAGTTTTCCATGAATAATTATTCTTTTGCTTTTCAATCATACCCGAAGTGTAATTATGAACAGCTCAGAGACGTTTTGGTGCAGCCATGCAAACGCAAGCTGCAGTACGTCACTTCATCTATTGACAAAGACCAGGTGCTGAGGGAAACATCTGACAAAGTCCAGACACTGCAACAGAAGAATGTGTTTCTCTTGGTAGATGAAGTACAGATTCGCCCAACTGTTTCAATTTCTGGTGGGTTGCTGAGTGGCATGGCCGAGAACAATCGAGATTGCAAGGCCACTTCTATTCTAATCAGTAGGTAATTGCAGTGCCACAGCCAAGCATCCTCTTGACAACGAGCGTGTCTGGTTTCTCGTTTTTGACACAGTACATCTGCTAAACAACTGGAGCTACATTAGCTAAACAGTTGCATCCGCAACAACTGGATCAGTGAGAAGGGCCAGAAGATCAGTTTTGATAATGAAACACGGCATCATTTGCAGACGTCAAGGAACTGTACGAGTCAAAGAAAGGCAGTATTCTGACGACTACTACACTCACTCAATTTGCATTCAACCCCTCAGAGAAAGACTAGCAGAAGTATGCAGTCCTTCAGACCTCTGTCAAGAAGGCCCGGTTGGTTGACTAATCGCTGCAGTTTGGTAGGTTTTTGCTTCTATGTCTGTTTGTTTATATGCGTGAATGTTTGTATGTTTGGTTGTTTGCATTGGAAAAGGTTTAACTATAATCAACTTGTAAAGTCTAAAACTGCAGCAACTCGGCTTTCTATAAAATGGCCACTAAGCTCATACAATAATACATGTTAAGTCCGGTTAAAATTGGTATTTCAAAGCATTACTGTGCTTTAAACCATTTAAAATTCACTGTACAACCTTATTATCCCTTCTGTTGCTTGAAAGAAGTAATTTTTGATCAATTTGTCCGATAGAAAATGTTATGTTACTATAAATGCAATGGCCTCCGCTACCGTAGTCAGCTACATGGCGATGCACGTCCTGGTTATATTAGTCTTTGGTAGCAGCCCAAGATTGGACCAAACAGCTCGTTTCTATTACCTTATTCAATTATTTCTGATTGATGAGGTTTCAAATCTGTTGGCTATTATTTTTGCACTCACAGTCGATATCAGTGATTAGGTTTGTCTCACACCAGAAAATTTGATTCATATCGTTTGCTTCTTTCATTCTGTCGGGGGAATATGTTTTGCTAAACTTTTCTTGATACATACACGTATTTGAAATAGTGTCGAACTTGGAGTTTAGTGTTATGCTAGAGTTTTTTAAAGACTGCTAATTTCATATATAATTTTAAGCCATATGAAAAATTCAGTTGCTGAATGTACGATCTCTGAACTTGACCAAAACAATTGGCAGTAATCTTCAATACGAGAAGTTTGAGCGTATAATTCGAAAAGTAAGTGGGTTAGTTTGTTTATACGAAGCAATATGGTACTGGCTACTAAGACAGGTACGTGAATATTGTTGAACAAAAGTTTTAATAGCAAATTATCACGAGAAGACGATTAGAAAATTAGACAAATTTATGAGATTGAATCTTCAAGCGTTTTGCTGCATTTAAAATTTCATTTTGAATCTGATGGTTTCCCGCGTGGTCTCACACAGACAAATTTAAGCTCAGCAAAACTTGCTTGCCTGACCCACACTGTTTGAAGTAAACTTGGACACTTAGTTGCTGGTGTCTTGAACAGAGGCTTCGGTAAGGATTTTCTTGTGAGACAATTCGTGAGATACTGAAAAGTTTTCCCTAAAAACGACGATGCTACCTTACGTTACTAGACCCGTCAGCGCTGCTTAGAGTAATGGGGTAAAAAATAAAGGTGTAATTACTTTGGAAGTCATGGATTCTTAAAGCGATTGAGTAATAAAGTTTTTTATCCCTATTTGTGTAATGGTGCTAAGGGTGTAATCTTTATATTTATTTTGTGTTGTATTAGAATCGGGTCTGCATACGTGCCATAATTTTTATTCTTGAACATCCGTTTAAATAATTTTTTAAACCCGAAGTGAACTATTTCTCTCTTCAATACTTCTCTTGCCCATGTCATAATCATTATTGTTCATCATTTCACAAGTGGTAATGGTTTCGGTGTTCTTTCGTTAAAAGTCTATCCTTTTTCGTTTTTCACTGGTGTCACAGTTTCTTTTTTTCAGTGTGGAACACAGAACTGTCAAAATATTTTTTATATCAAGGTAATAATTATCTACTCTAAAAAAAATCACCAGTTACGCAGCCTTTTAAATTTCCATACAAAACTGAATATAAATAAACAATTGCTCAGTATCCATGAAAACCACAATGGTAAACAACCAGCACATATATGACAGGATGTTTTCTTTTTACAGTGATATTTCTTGTGCTGATTTCAAACCTGAAATGTTTTTCCACATCACGTGAGATATAAACATATATTTCACAGATCTTTGCGTTGCGTCAACGTCATGACTAAATTGTAGGATTACCCAGAAATCCCAGAACATGCATGGTGGCATGTTGCATGTCTCGATGATTTAACCGTTAGAAGCGATGGGCAGGTTCCATTGTGTACAGTCCACGTTCCAGTCGCACGCAACACCATTGTAGCTTCCACAAAGTAAAATTAAAACTTTTCTCGTGCTGAGAACTGGATTTTGGTATTATGATCGAACCAACTGTAAACTGCTTCATGATATGGACCAGTTTTGTCAAATTCTAATTATTGCCGGCAAGCGTAAATTTATTATTTTTCTGGGGTGGCAAAAAGAGTATCTTATTTAGTCAATATTTGCCTATAAAATGAAAACTTGACTGTTTCAACAAAGTCATTTTCATCAATAGCTGTTTAAAATAAAACTCATTCCTGATATATTGTATTTATACTCTTTTTCTTCTGCCATGTTGCAGGTAGCAGTGAGAGGTAGAGTAAATTTTCCTCATTGGCTGTCCAATAAGTAAAACATTCCCTGTGCGAAAATTAGAAGTTCCCTAATTTAGCTAAAGTCTGTATTGGCAGTTAGCAAGAATGACCTACCCTTTCGTAGTGTTATTCTGCACGCCACCACCGACCAGGGTTATTTTTGGGTTTTGGGAAGTTGATCGATTGTAGCCACCCACAACTGAGGTGAAATAAACATCTGTTACGAAAATGGCTGTGAATCTAAGTTTTAAATTGTCGTTTGAAAAAGAATAAAAATGTTGTTTCAACTCTAATGTAGTATATATAATACAGATTTTTATCATTGATCTCTAAACCAACGAAAAACACCAAAACTAACTTCTACAGTATGTAGGAAAATTTTTCACATAGTACCAACATGCAATTTTGTTCTAATGAAACGACGAATTGTGCTTCTAAAGATCTTGTTCGCCAAATTCAAACCTGAACCAAGCGATACCGTGAAATTGTAAGACAAGTCTACTCTCAATGGTCGTTAGAATCGATGAGAGCTTCAATTTAGGTGTTTTTCTTTCCGTTCCATCGCCGAAATTACCTTCGAGAATGAGAAAAACTAACAGACAGTCGCATTAGGTTTTTCCAAGTCTGTTTTATGTGAGTCTCCAGGGGGGACAAAAGCGAAGAGGCCAATCGACATTTATTGCTACAGTTCCTCTGCCATAAATCACGGTAACAAGTAACACTGTCTTTCGTCAAAAAATTCCATCAGCATTGGGGATAATATAACTAAGAGGCTCAAATTTTGAGACATCAATAAAGTCCTATCTTCTTTTGCTTGTTCAGATGCATTCATTCTTTACAACTTTATTGCTTCGACCACGTATTTATGTATAGATCACAATTTTTGTGTCTATATAAGGCATCTAAAGTGGCTATATATTATATTTAATTGAGTTGGGTTGTCTCATGATCTCAATTTGACAAACATAAGTTCTGCAAAACTCAGCTGCTTTTGTGTCCATCACAAGAAATTTGAACTAAACTTGGACACTTAATTAATTACTTGTGTCTTGATCAGAGATTTCAGTAAGTATTTTTATGTGAGACCGTCACTGCGGTACTGCAAAATTACTGCTAATGTGCAAGTGAAATTTAACTTCTGTATTTATATTACTCAGTGAAGCTCGTATTTCTGTGGTTTTCAGTAATGCATTTCTATTAAGTGCATAATTTATTACTGGAAAAATATTCTAGCAGTTTTATCCATGTAGCAACTAGTAAACTTTGTATTTGAGAACGGTTAAGATGCTCGTCGAAAAAGGGGTTAGTATTTAGATTGGACTGGGCGGGATATCAAGCCGTATTTTGCAATGTTATGCCTGACTACTCAACTAGAAACACAATAATGCCCAGAAAAAAGGTAAAAATTATCAGAGCCAGGTCAATATATTAAAAGATACTGTTCACTTAGGATAAAGATGTTGATAAAATATTGCTGTTCACAAGATATATGGACGGAATCTGCGAAACAGTTTTTCCATTACCTATCATGTTTATTATGGAACTTTGGGGAATGTTATTGACAGTTATTGCCGAGAACTAACAGCAGTTTTTTATAAATGACTCAAAGGAAAATATTATCAGTATAGTAAATTAATTTTCAATTTTCGTTTTCAGAATCGTTTGTTCAGAATTGTTTGTCTGTTCATTTTCAGAATCGTTTGTTATTCAACTAAGAACCTGTTTTGTTCGTTTCAAAGAGCGTGTGATACTATTTTATCAAACGAAAATAATATAGGACACCCATATAACAACCGTTAGAGGAAGTACCTAAATTATATTATTATTTCATGGTATTTCTATACTCCTATTACTCCTGAACTAAAACTTAGGACCTACAGCATCGTCAAGTGATGATGAATCGTGTGTTGATAGCTCAGCGCATCTCCGCGAACAGCCACATCTCCAAACTGGTACGTGCTCGACTAGGACAGCGTCCCATGCTGACTAGGACAGGCAATATCATATCTTCCTGGATAGACGTTTCTCGAAATTTACGTGGTTTCATTTCCAATAAAACGGATGCCACAAGATGACTGACACACTAGCTTTAATGAAAGGAAAACAAAATATGTTTTTTATTCAGAAATGCATATAACATCATTTTATTTCATTTTGCTTTTTGTTTTGTTAACACGTTTTACGTTTTTCGCTCAATTTCGTTCCTGTTAAACATACAAATGCATCACATCATTGTACTGCATCCAGTACATACCTGAAAGCAAAGACTTCTTAACTGCACCGATGAGGATTAAAATACCTAGATGAGCTAACCATTGAAACTAAATCTAAACGCAAATTGATCACACTTTTATTTATCGATTTACTTTGCTTCTAATTCCAACTTTAAATCTGCTAGATATTGTGATAGTTTTATGATGAATATTCTTTTGGTTGCGTAGTGATCATGAGTGAGCATTGTATACGATTTCTAGCACGTTTGTATGTTCGAAAAATTTCCTTGGTAGAACTAAAATTTTGACGAATCTGAGTCACTGAACCACTAAATTTATCTTCCTATTTAATGGTAAGGTCTATAAAGCAAAAAGAGTGTAAAGGGTTTTAATCTGTGGGTTATTAATATGTTACACTTCTTTATAGGTTTCCTCAATAACGAAGACCAAAATACTGTATTGCACTGCTAATATTTTTGATCACCGCTCTGGCTCCGTCATCAGGAGAGCACATACTACTGAAAATGTTAAACTTATTAGATTTTCGATCTCCTTGGCTGAGCTGACCCTTCTGCACTAATACAGAGATCCTAACAGCCATTGACGCCTAATTATTGATCGTGAATATTATAAAATCATGAAATATTTTATTAAAATGAACTCAGTAAAAGACAATCCATAATCGTTTTAATAGCGTAAATAAATGAATTGAAGTACAACTCTAACTTCAAACCTAAAAATAAACTAGATACTTTTTAGATTCATCCATTCACAAATAAATCTACTGAGCCCCAAGTGTTGAAATTACAGCCGAACGCTTATCATTCTTTGACTGTTTTACTTCCCGATGTCGACAGTCGACACTATGTACATAAATTGACTCTGTGACCAGATACGTCGCTGAGCGAGTACAACACCATTTCACTCGTGAATGATTCAAATACCGTAAAGCAAGTTTCTATGAAAATCGTAATTTCAGATGCTCATTATGTTTATTTGATTTAAATGCTAGTTTTATTCACGAAATGCATCAGGATAGAAAAATTACGGTGGCAATTATTTTCATGCCTAATAATTTCTTCTCGAATTAGAAAATATAATTTTTCTGCCAGCAAAATCGTATGCTTTAATTTTATTTTAAAATCATTACCAGTTTTCTATTACTTTGAAAATGAACTTTGAAAGAGAAATATTACACAGCAGGGTTAAAAATTTATGAGCTGATAAATGGGTTGATCAGCTACTTTTCCATTATGTGTCACCGCCGCCCAATGATGAAATTTAAAAGAAATGACTATTTCTAATGAATATTTTTATACATATTTTTTATATCGGTAAACTTTAGTTAGTTTTCTACCACAAAAATTGCCGTTACGAATTCCTGGTTGACATCATCGACGTGATAAAGTCACTTGGTCACAAAAACAATGTGGAATATTTGGAGCAGGATTGAATAAACAGCGATTTAAACCTAAGTTATGTTTAGGTTTTTCGAATGAATTTTTGCAAATTTATTAAAAAATGGAACATATGGAATCATCTTTACTATTTATTTTGAAATCTTCGTTTAGGAGTCACAAAAATATTTTTTATTCAGAAATGTATATAATGTCATTTTATTTCATTTTGCTTCTTGTTTTGTTAACACGTTTTACGTTTTTAGCACGGTATATACCGTTTTAAATTTGAAATAAAACGAACAGACTTTTCTGAGCAATTTTATTTTTACGTGAAATTCTGTACATTAATCTACGTTTATACATAATTTGCGAAAACAATAAGGAACTTATCGTATTTTAGACCCAACTTTTTAATACCATCCTCGTAGATATCTACCGCCTGATTAGACAACCATTGCAACACGGTCGTTTTGACATCTTCATCGTCGTCGCGGTACTGATCACCCAGATGATTCTTCAAATGCAAGAACACGTGGTAGTCACTGGGAGCTAAATCAGGGCTCTACAGAGGGTGATCAAGTTGTTCCCAACCAAATGATCAGATCAGCTCTTGAGTTTGATTGGCTGCATGTGGAAGGGCATTGTCGTGAAGCAAAACGATCCCTTGACTCAGCATGCCACGCTGTTTTTTGGATTGTGCAGTGCAGATTTTTTACGATCTCAAAATAAATCGTAGAATTTATGGTATCATCAAGAGACAAAATATCCACAAGCAGCACCCTCTCGCGATTGTAAAAATCAGTGCAAATTGCTTGAACTTCACTTTTTTGAGAGATTTTGAATGTCGTCATTCCATGGATTACTGCTTTGATTCAGGTGTAACGTAAGCCAACAATGTTTCGTTGCCTCAGACAATTTAGTTTAAAAAATCGTTACTTTCACTGTACCGCTTTACAAAAATCAAAGAAATGCCTAGAGGTCTGATTTTGTTCATTTCAGTCATCCTTTTCGGTATCCAGCGTGAGCACAACTTTCGACAATTTAAACGTTATGTAATAATGGGATAAAACACACTTTTTTGACTCCTCAGGAAACACATCACATAACGTCAAGATCGTAAACTATCTGTTCTCTTCCACTTTTTCATCCACTTTCTGATCCAAATCGTCAGTAATGACTGGAGGTCGTCCACTTCGTTCTTCATCATGCACATTCGTACGGTCATCTTTAAAAGCTCTCCCTCATTTCCATACCATCTTATCGTTCATAATGTTTTCTCCATATACTTTACTCATCTGACGATGAATATCAGCCGCTTTCATGCGTTTAGCACTAAGAAAATGAATGACAGCGCATATTTCACAGTTGACGGGATTCTCAATCGGAGGAGGCATTTCAAATACTCACAAACAAACATACATACACGAGCCGAATTACTCTGTACTGGTGTGTGTGGTTCGCAGACAACGGTGCTGCAGTGGAGGAATTTCAAAACAGCACTTACTTTAATAGCGCGTATCGTATCATTAGCTTTAGATAAGTTTTGAATATTACATTTAGAACTGAAAATGAAAGGTCACCCTTCAATTTTGAATTTTGTAAATGAATGAAATCCACATTATTTAATTTAATTTAAAAATTAGACAACATTAATTTGTTATTTAATTATTCACTTTAAATTTCATTAAAATTACTTTAAAAAATTAGAATACTTTTTTCGTGTGATGATAACAAATAAAATATGCATAGAAGATATTTTTATTTTAAAATATAAAGAACAAGAACACGGTATTAGTTTGCTCTGTTGTACTTGTGTCTTAGAATATTTTATTTTAATTAACCCAATGCGTCGTATTTTTGAAAAGTAAACATGCAAGGAAAGTATGGAACAATAACTTATGTTCAAACTTCCACCTGATTGAACCATGGTCAACTTACACGTATACCTAACTTGAATGTGGTTCACGTTTCATATTCCACTTCTGTCATCATCATATCAAATTTTCAACTGTTTCTCGCAAAAAATACAGGTAAGGAAATTATAGGCATAAAAGGCTGATTTGAGAGATGCTTCGAAATTTGTTCACTGCTACTAATTTTCTAGCAACAAATTTATATTTACCTGTAATTTTACATATTACATTGGTTAATTTCCCTTAGTCACTGTCTTGCAATTCATGTTTACCAAATTACGAATCTGATTAAGTTCCCTGATTTTCATATTTACGATACAATCAAAGCGTACAGATTTGCTGCCACTGCCATCTGAAACTCAGAGCGATATTATGTTGCCTCCCCAAAATATAACACAAATAGAATTGATTGGCGTATAAAGAGGCCTTGTCTTGCTTCGTCTAGTGACCTTTCGGACCTGTCACTGTCCCGTCACTGTCATAGTTGTATCAGGAAACTCATACTTCTTCACGGCTGAATTCTATTTCCACTTCAGAACATTATCTGCAATGACTCAGGTCTCCAAATAAAGTTAACTAACAGTCCAACAAAACTCATTCCTATGCAGCTTAACAGATTTTTTTCCCTTTTATTAAGGATTTTTAAACGTTTTTTTCAATAAATACTGAACCTGTGATACACTGAAGCACCAATGTCGTCCTCTTTTTCAGAATTTCTAAGATTAATTTCATGTGAGACTAGTACGTGACGGTTTAAACTATACAAACCTTTACAAAATTATGTACGCTAGTAATTACATCAAGAAAACTTTAATTGAGGTATGGTCTCTAACATTGGCTTCTCAGTGGAGAAGTTGAGGTTGCGGGCGTGGCTACCACTCTTTCATGTAGTATGGATAAATCAACGACAGTTGTTTGGTCCAATAGCTAATGCATTGCTCAATCTTAAATCTGACAAAAGCAGGGTGCTCGGTAGAAGTCAGTGTATAAGCAATTGCCGGATCGCTCACATTCATCAGCGGTCAGCCTTCGAAACGGAAAATAATAAATTGGGATTGCATAATTTTTGATATACTTATATATGGACAATATAATTGTTAGAAAACAAAACTTGCAATTGTCATGCGGTCAGAGTTAAGCCTCAGAGAGATTCAATTTTGTAGTCAGTTTTCTATCTATTTCATCGACGTCTTTACCTTATTATGAGAAATGTACGAATACATTTTAATTAATTTCAGATTTAAAGCCAAATATTGTTCATGCATAATGGATATTATTATTAACACCAGTGAGATTTCTCCATTCATCGACGAGGGCTGAAAAGTATTTGCTTGCCTGGGTACCACTTGTGACAAATTACTTTTATTTTTCAATTATTGTTCTGTTCCGCAAAATTCAAACAATTTAATTCACTTATTACGTGTCTATAACTCTAGTTTGAAACAATGTTTATGATAATCAAAACACCTCATGATAATTTCTTCAAACTGTGGAGTACTCATTTAATATGCATGCATTTCTGATTAAAAAAATTATATCCCTCTACCCACGGTCGTTAAATTAGTTACCTTGTAATCCAAATATCGATTCATTTCATCTAGTAAATTCTTCCATAAATGATCCAAGCCAAACTAAAATTCGATGTATCAAATGCAATGGCAAAGTTATAAACGTGTACTCTATTCTTCTTCAAATAGTTATTTTATTTTTCAGTCATTTTGGCAAACTTTATTTGTAACTTAATTTGTACCCAACTCGTATCCAACACTATTTGCTTGCTATATAATTTAGATATATTTAGGTTGTAAAATTAATGCATCATAACAAAGGCTCATGATTCAAATCAAGATAGAATGAACAATTTAAACTTGATCATTGTACTTAGGTGATGTTTTAGAATATTATACTGCTGCATTTACACTATGTGTCCGCCAACGGATTTCTTTACTTTTCTTTTGCTAGACAGCTGATGGAAGGCAATTGATATATCTTTGCTGCAAAGCCGATTTGAATTTGAGCCTCATGCTTGTGCAAGTAAAGAGAAAGTACGAGTCTCTATTAGCTTATGGCGGATGGCCACGACGCTCTGAGTGACCACTCACTGACACAGTTCAGCCGCATCAGAGTCGGGTAGCAGCCCAGACATTGGCTTCCTTGGAGTGTCTGCGGCTTGGTTACTGGCACAAAGCTTCGGTTCCGGCGCTTTCCTTCTGTTGCACTCTTTGAGGCTCCACTAAATACTGACTGTTAGATTCTCTTGCTGACTCTTGGGCTCTGAAAATGAAACTGGAGCTCCATTGTTGTATCTAAGGTTTTGTTGTTTCTTGCTCTGCTATTTTGATTGAAGTCCTATAATCAATTTTACAAGGTTATTTTTCCTCAAGTGATGTTCGTACGATTACACTTATGTTTATTGAAGACTTTTTTATATTGTTCATCTTGTGACATGTAAGTGACCAAAACTTTTTCCGAACTCAAGTACTAGGTTCCTAACTCTCAATGTGGTACCCGACCTCAAACTGTTAATAACTCTTCAATGCTGTTGCTGATTTGGAAGCTAATTATGGGGGTTGAATACAAAATTATCCTACTAACTAAGTTTCGTCAACAGTGATTATGATGCACAAGTACATACTGTTAACCTATGTTAGCAACAATTAGGCGCTGCCATAAAATAACCGTAAAATTCCGCGAATGATGGAACGATGAGGTCTAAATACTTTCCCTCCTGACTAATAAATTCCCTTACCAATCTGCATCCACTGAATTGTTCTTAACTTCACTGATCTAAATTTTATTGTTCTATTTACTAGCAAAGAAGCAAGTTTTGTTTCCTTAAGAGAAATAGAAGAGCATGCGTTGCAAACTAGTTCATAGAGTTACGTATTGAGGCTCATACAGTCCTCTCAAAGTATGTAGGTCTCTAGAAGCACGGAATGCGTCACCAAATCTGACAGACGACAGACGACGGAGACGCTGTCCGTGTCGGTGTAGCGCAGATAACAACGGTGGCTCGGCCTGACACGCACTGGTGCACTGCTGCTGCTCAGCGAAAATCCATGCAGGAATTTTTTGTCTTATGTCACAAGCGTTGAACAATAACAATAAGTTCAATACTGGGCCGGTTGTATCCGAAGGGCTGTTATATGCCTATTCGTAAGTCTTTGATATTGACACCCCATCTGATGTATTATAGTCTGGACTGCATTACGACCTTCACTGCTCTACTAATGTTGAGATGACACAACCTTAGTCAAGACACGGATGTTGGCACCGACGTAGCTATGCCACATACAAGGCACCTGTAACACATTTGACGTGCACTGAATTGCTCGTAGCATGCTGTAGATGCTCAGAATTGCTTGCTTCCTGTTCGGAATGTTAAGCAAAGGTGGCAAGGGAGGGTGGGATTCGAACTGGAACGGCTGCTCTGCTGTTAACAGGTTTGACATGGCCGAAACTTGTAAGAAGGTCAGCACTCGAAAACGTGGAAATGTGCGTTACTATTTTTTAACAAAGTTTGAAGTTAAAGTGAAGATTATTTTGTTGTTGTTGTTCAACAGAAAAAAATGAGATTCGTCTGTGTACCGATTTCACATGCATAGGGTGCGAATTAAAATATTGATCAACATCATCGAATGAAGTTTCAGACTGCATCTCTTAAGAAGCTCATGCATCTCATTCTCCTACTGTTTGGATTCCTATGACGAGTAACATTATTTTTTAAATTTCAACTGCATAAATATTATTTATCATTTTCAGCGGCATAATTAAGCCTTACATATAAATTCTCTTTCACTGTGTTTCTATACGCTTGATGCTTATGACGAAACACGCGTTTACAAGTTTTACATTGACCGCCTCCGAACGTGAAACATTCGTTGAACTTTACTTATCCAGCAACCGACTTAACGATTTTATTAAAAGAAATACATGTTGAGTACGCGGCAGGATATGGAAGGATTTTTCAAGTGTGGGCTGTTAAACAATAAATGAACGACCACTGTTAACCTCCATTGCCCTCAACTTCAATGTTTGAATATCGCATTGATCAGAAAGCGTCCCGCCTTTCTTCCCAATAATATACATCTTCATGCTGTTTGATTAACCTACAGTCAGCCGAAGAAGTTTTATTGCAATATATTGCTCAATTCTGTCCATTTTCTTGAACTTGCTTCATCTGAATATCCTTTTTTCAATGATTAAAGAACCATTTGAATGTTCTTAGGTTATCAAGAAGAGAAAACACAAAACACGTCTTGAATTCGTAGTTTGTAGCAAAACCATATGTAATTTACAAAAACAAAGTATTCTGTCGCTAAAATGTCGTTCTATAATGCAATAAAATTAATCTTAATGATAAAAAATTTTCATTGACAGTTTATGTTTAAATTTAATATGACGTATCATATACCCCGAAGCCAGACATTACTTTCATTCAACCTGATATCTTGTTGAGCAAATTGTTAATTCACCGTGCAATGAAACTGGTTGATGTGCAATCAAACTGCTTACAGTTCCTAGCTCGCTCTCAATCACTACGACACATCAGTAACTATCTACAGTATGGATTTGGCATACTTGCCTCCTTTAAACGGATCATTATCACATAGATCTTTCATACTATTTCCCCTTCTATTTTTTAATTTGCACCTTGTGCACAATCTGTATTATGTCAAAAAGATGGATCATTGTAGTAGGCTTCTGAACAAAATGAATGATGAATGCTGGAATACAATACTGTTTGTTTTCGAATCACAGGATGAAAAATTTAAAACTCTACATACACGTTAACAGTTTTTATTAGTATTTTAACAAACTGTATTGAATGCAATCTGGTTCACTAAAAATCAATTTTTTCCTAACAGCATTAATTTTCAGTATAAAGTCGCTTCTTAAAACAGAAAGATGCAACAATATAGCTAAATATTTTCATAGGCTGACCCTATTGATTGTCAAAGTGATCGTTCCTTGCTGAAGTGCCTCTATCCCTTCGTTAAATGTATATATAACATAACATAATATACTCTAAAGATAATACTTCTTTGTAATTGTTTCTTCTGTAGTCAGAATTATATGTAACTATTAGAGTAAATGTATACCTGATACGCTAAAACGCATTTTTGTTGCAAGAGTTGTTTTGATCAATTTTTAGAATAACCTTTGAATAACCAACATGAAATTCAAGAACATCTTGTTTTCGAGTGAAAATATTTATCGTGGAAGAGAAAAATTTAAGCTTGGATAACACTGAATTATGTGCTTATTTTCATTAACAAACTTTGATTGAAAAATTACCAGATAATTGAACTATTGATTAAATACTGGAGACTAAAATATTGGTAGCAAGTTGAATTTTGTATTAAAAGGGTCACCAGCAAGCAAATTATTGGCAAACTCCCAAAAATGTTTAAATCCTCCGTTCTCTTATAAGAAGACTTGAGTTTTTTGTGCTAAAATTCAAATATGATTGGTATTTGTTTACAAAAGTTCAAGATTTGAAATTTTTTTTGAAGCTAATGATTTAGTTGATCACCAGAATTATTTGAGCTGCGGGGCCGTGTGCTAGAACAAGGAAGATAACCGAGACACCGACTCATTCGATCACTGTGACCAGCCTGCTCTGCAATCCTCAGACAAAGCTCTTGGTGGGTAGAAACTACTTGTCGAGATGTACTATGACGCCAACTAAATCTTCAACTAGGTACGGGATGATAGCAAACATTGGGTAAAATCTTTTAAACAGGAAATAAATCCGAGTCAGATTATTTACGTCAAAAATAATAAGTAAAACACAAGGTAAGCAAAAACTAGAATGAACACTCTATTCATATTGATGGCATTGAGCCATCAATGGTTAAAGGTGCGTTAAATACATTGCTCTGACGATATTTCAATAACGACATCAGCAGAACTGTAAGACCTTCAAAAATAGTTTATGTTGAGTTAGGTAGGTTAGGTCTTCCAAAAGAATCGTGCTCAATACCCAACATTACTCATATATTATAGTGTCAGACAAAGGGAAATTTGAACAAAAAAATCATGCCAAATTTCTCATAAAATGTCAAGGTAAATAATCAAAATCCATTCACTGTACTAAATTCCACATATACTAAAATCTAGAATATTCCCATATCAATAACGAAAACTCAAGGATACAAAGGGCATTAGACAATATTTTACAATTGCCCTTATCGACCAGTAGCATATCGTGTCTGAAATTGCAATAATTTTTGTTACTGCTTTCCTTAGTAAGTGCATGAGATTGTATTTAGTGTAATTAGTTTGTATATTTAGGGCACATTAATGACTTTTGAGCTATGTCCATATGCTTACTTGCATAAACTTACCTTTTAGAACTTTAGGTAATTCGAATTTTTAAACCTTAGCCTCTCTTAATTTTGCTTGCTTTTGTTCTTTGTAAATCTCGATATGACCGTAATTACTTTACAGAGCAGTAAAATACAATTCTAATGTCGAGAGCTGTAAGGTATTACTTTAGGCATTGTCGAATAGAATAGAATAGCATGAAATAGAAACGAGCTGTTTGGCCCATTCAAGGGTTTATACCCAAGTCCCATGCCGTCTAAAGTAAGGGCATCAATCAAACACGTACATCTTAATCCCGTAAGTCAACTCAGTCACGTGCGCACATTTTACTCACTCACAGGCTTTTCAGTCAAGCACAATTATCTGAATTATACTCTGGCCCTGGGAGTTAGGGACATAGAATCAAAACATTATACTGGGGGGTTCGTAATCCACTATTCGTTGAGACGATTTTTGAATGTATTCACAGTGATAGCAGAAACGATGTGTTCGAGTAGCTGGTTCCAACTCGCAGCAATTTGAACGGGAAAGAAGTTCATAGCTTGGGATATCTTGAAGTTTCTCAGTATTAGTTTTCGGTCGTTATTTCTGGTTCGCATATTACCGTCTTTTCGAAAAGTTCTTCCAGGGTAACATCTTTAAGGCCGTTGAGACACTTAAAGGTCTCAATAAGTTTTCCACGCAGTCTTCTTTGTTCTAGGGAGTTAAGTTCAATGTGTTGAAGACATCTTTTGTAGTTGAAATTGTGGAGTTCTAGAATCATTTTCAATGCTTTAGGCTGAATATTTCCATTTTATTAATATCTCTTCGTAGGTTAGGAGACCAGAGTTACACTGCATATTCCAAATGTGGCCGGACTAGAGCTTTATACTCGTAGAGCAGTAATATTATGTTCATTGACTTGTATTCAAAGTTTCGTGCAATGAAACCAAGAATTCTGCTAGCATTTCTGATGCTTTCTTCAAAGACCTTTTCAACGTTTTCGTGTACTAAATGTTGATACTGGTCGACAATATGCAAGTTCTCCAAACTATACCTGTATGCACTGAGACAATTATTTACGTTGCACAAAGATTTCCAATCACGAGTTGTCGGACACTTTTAGAACAACTATCTGCGTATCAGTCCTATTTTATGCTGTTACTACTTGTTATGAGAAGTTCGGACTCCAGCTCCCCGCAACGTTGCTCCTACCAGACACAAAACGTGTCTAAAAATTTAGCAATGCTATTTCATCTGTTGTTGTTGTATATAGAGCGTTGTTATTCTACTGTTATCGATGTTAGCTGTATTTTTTATTTACATTCTAAATTTACGTGGAATTAGTCACACGTCAGTAACGAATACTCGAAGCTCGTACGAATGGCCAGTGGAGTCCTACAGAGGTTCTTCTGTAAGGTGCTCAGTGTGGCTTCGGTTTCAGGAAAATTCTTCTCAAATGCTAAAACTTATAATCTGAATTTGAATATGTAATGGTCTGACTTAGCTAATATGCGTATTCGTATTCGCCAGTCGACAAAGCCAAGCGTAGCCGTGATCCAATTTAGCCGTGGATTAAGACTTCAATCTCAAACCAAAATTTGGAATAAGACCTGAACTCTGAATTCAGGCTTGAATTCTATGCATACACTTTATCTGATTCAAATTTGCATGTCCCACCTACTTTCAAGAAAAAAACACAATGGCGACTTGCGTTAATATTTTTTCTTCTCATTCCCACTACCGATGTTTTATACTAACTCTTTCATTCACTAAATAAGCTTTCGTTTCTCTGGAACCTCTTGGGTTTAGGAGAATTTCGGTCCGGGTTAATTCTTCACACACTCATCAGAGTCAATTAAACTTTATTTTACTATTGTGGTAATATGTATATACCATAATACCAAGCTATCTCAATTAAGCAATGCACTTTTAAGTCATAAATAAATTAAAACATGAGTCATTTTATTTCAAAAATTCCAATTTTTACAGAACACTAGTACATGATCATGTTTAAAATGCTAGCTCATAGAATTGGAATGCATAGGCACGATGTCAATTCCAGTTTATCCCAATTTTATGCCATACATTTAAGCTTAACTGTCTGACTGCGTACTCCACATATGATGTGGAAAATTTCACTGAAGCTCGTGGGCTCAAACTTAAACAGAATATGTGTTCCTTTAATTCTATCCAGCTCGTTCGTGCTGTTGTAAAAACAGCTTCATTGAAAACCATGTGGAGATATATAGTGTTGATCAAGCATACACAAAATAGCTTAAAACAAACTAGTGTATGAAAAATGCAGTAAATTATTCGTTCTACAACATCTTCGTCGAATGTTAGTGTTGATGCGTATTTACTGTAAATCGAAAGGTTTCCTTACTACGGGCCTTATCGTTTTGAATACCTTATATAATTTGATGAGAATGTGAAATCAAACATGCTGGGAAAGTTGTTTGAATCTGTTTGATTTTATCACACAATTCAAATGTTCTGAAAATGATTGGTCCAAAATACTTGAACAATAATTCTAGTCTTGAAAGGTGTTCAGAAAAATCTTCTTCGACTATAATATATATAACCTATAGATGTTCTTTGATTTCAGTGCACTATTCATTTTAATATCTTCAAAATCGATTGACTTCAAAGAAATCACTAGACCATGAACAATAGGACATGAAATCATGTGTAAAACTCAAACTTTATCAAGTTTATAGACGTATTAGCACTCAAACTTACATTTGTGTCCAAAATTAAAACAACGAACTGCATTTGTTCCATATTGAATTCATTTTGACATAAAATAGTTTAGGGTGATATTAAAATATACAAAAATGAACAAACTAAACACTGTCACATCAGTTAGGATAGTGAAGCGTTTGATAGTTAATGTTTTGTCAATTTTTTCTGCATGAACCATTATTCAATTTTGAAGTTGTCTGAATTTATGTGAATTCTTAATTACTAGTACATACAACGTATGATTCATGTCTATGCTCAATGATTGGGGCAATTTTTTTATTGAAGTAAAAGGAGCTTACAAAATCATGACTTTGCACACTAGTCTTAGCCAGAAATGTACAATTGTATAGGCGTCCAGTACATAAATTTTTAATAGCAAATCCTATGTAGAGGTTTCTGGTGGGATCGTTTATCTGTTCTCGCTTTCCCCTAAATGATGCAGGTTCGTTTTGACTTGCTCCCACCCACTTACTGGGTGGGGATGGAGCGGCTTGTGCGTGCTTTATCGACACTTAAACAATAAAGGTGAAACTAAAAAAATTGCAGCACAGTTAAGCGAAGCACGAAACGTTGTCTGGGGATCAATGTCCGCAATTCATGGTCGAGTAAAAATGGCACGTCGCTGGCACGCAAGGCGCGAAGTAAGCACGCACGAGCTGAGCCTGAACTCACGACTTCATACTCTGTAATGATTTCCTTCGCAACCAGTTAAACGCTTTAAAAAACTTTTTAAAAACAGCGGTAAATGTCATCATCAACTTTTGTGCAGACGAATTTTAGTTTATATACGTTTTCTTGACATATATGTTCCTTGTATTGAAAATGGGTACTTCTGTGGTCCACACGTGATGTGTTAAAGATAACATTGGATGGTCATGTGTTCGATTATTCATTTTGCATTGCCCATTATTTTCTCTCTGTTCAATAAAATGGTTATAGACTAAGCTAATAATCAAATTATCATCGACACGACTTGAAACTGCTTGATTAAAGTTAAAGATTTGGTCTTCTAGTTTAATTATTTCTGAGCAATACCTCACACATAACAAAATTCTACAGAGTTAACTACACTTGTACCTGCTAAAAAATAATCATTTGTACATCCTCTAAAGAACTGAAGGTATCCAGAAGAATTTAGATACCTTTTGTTGTCAAGTACTGCCTTTAGATTTCATAGTCAACTACCTGGAAACTATCCTTTCACACTAAAGGAGACCGAAGATAAGTCAGAGCATTCTTCCAAGCATTGACCATTTGACAACTTCCCTGGCCTCTTTTAGGTTAGAGAACCTGAAAATGAATGCAATGCTTGGCGGGCTCTTGATGGTTCATTACTATTAGGACGTAGTGTGAATCTCATGCTTTCAAAAACGAGTCAGGGTTAAAAACGAGGCTCTCAGTAGGGGCTGCAAATAAGAATTAGTGTGCAGCAAGATCTTTGCTCACCCACAATACCTGAGGCGTACTATTGCTTACATTATTGGCAAATCGTTCTTTCCCAAAACTCTCCTTATACAAGCCATCCGTTCATGCCTTGTCTGCCTATAGAGAGTCATTTTTCGAATTACCAAATCACTTGAATAATGTAATTTCTCTACTACACGACAACTTTCTCGCCTTACACCCGTCTTATATCAGTCTTAATACACGTATCTAGCACTTTACCGCTATCGTGAAAACATTCTTTAGTGTGCGCTCATTTCATAACTCCGAATCGCACAGATTAGTTGAGATGAGGAAACTCTAATTATAGATATAGGTAAGTGTAAGGAATTCAAAGTAATAGGGAAATTTTAACTGTTTTCCTTTCGCTTTCCTGATGTTCAATACTTACTTTTCCATCATCATATAATGGGACACAATTTTTATAATAACTCATGTTTTTGCTTTTTGTTCTAAAATTTCGCTCTGTTTGTTAAAGGTGTAAAAAACAAGGAAATGTATATGGATTTAAAATCATGTAAAAGAAGTCTATTATAGTAATGTTAAACGTAACGTACAAATCAGAAGCCAAGGCAAATCACCTGAAAGTAAAGATACCTTGATTTTGAAGACCAGTAAGAAATTCAACAAAACGAGGAAGAAAAGATGATAGCACTAAGACTGCGCTAGAATTGCTTTAAGCGTAGTGCTTCCTAAATCCCCTTTAGAACAGCGATCAAATAGCTTTAAAAGTCTCTTCACGAAAGAATAGTGGCAAACATTTTCTATCATAGGCTTCAAGGATTTTCACACATGCCCTAAGTTTTCAGTGCAACTTATCAGAAGTAACGTCAAAGCAAATGTCAAGTTTCTTACAGAAACTTTAGTCTCTTATTGTTTGAAACCATGTTGCTGTCGGTGAAGATAAATTTTGCGCTCAATGGTATTTTAAATAGCATACCGGTGGTATATGTGCACCGGTGGTATATGTGTTCGATGTATGAACCTTGTGGTCTGGCAAGTGACATCAGCCCAATGAGTGAATTGGGCTTATGTCACACCCCACTATGAATGAATCTTTCATTACCATAATATACGCTTTCAACCAATTAACATGATTTTTTCCTTCTCTGTGAAGTCACCTAGCCGTTATCATGTCACTTCTATTACAGCCTAAAGTAAATTTAGTTGTAGACCATAGGGTATAATAATTTTATTGGTAAGCCAAATAAGCTAAATAAGTGTTTCTTGTTTAAAATTTTTTCGAAGTGCATCTCTAAACAAACTGAAAGTGTTCATGTAACTGATAACAAGAAAGTATACAGCTCTTCGTAGTTCTCATCTAAGTTTACCACTTAAAAATGTTTCCCTAAATTTATTTTGTAATTAAGATTGTTAGAAAAGTTACTAAACATTTTCTGTCTTATTAACGATCTAAATACAGCGTTATTTCATAATATTTTGTTAGTAGAATTTTTTTCAACTTCAATTGTCTCTAATGTCAGGTGCTGTATTGAAGAATAAAAAAGGGCTGACGATATGTACAGGGTGGCGCATAAGTAACGCACCCTTTTAACAAATTAATAATATATAAACTATGAAAGGTATAACGATGGGGATAATTGCAAACGATAGAGGAACTCTTAAAGTTTATTTACATGTCGTATCCTGTCTACAGATACCCAGTGTATATTGCGGTAATAAATCTTTAAAATTTACCTTCAAAATGGTGCGCTACACGAAAGAACAACGAGCAAAAATTGTTGAACTCTACTTTTCACGTAATAGTTCAATTATTGCAGTGCAGAGAAGTTACAGGAACATTTTTAATGATGGAAGAAGTCCTGATAAAAACACGTAAGTTCTAACGGTTCGCGGCCTTCCAAAGCGCCGTTTGTCTACTGTTGATCCGGTTTCTTTGAATTTAGAGACCATTGCTTTTGTGCAATTTTTATCAGGACTTCTTCCATCATTAAAAAGTTCCTGTAACTTCTCTGCACTGCAATAATTGAACTATTACATGAAAAGTAGAGTTCAACAATTTTTGCTCGTTGTTCTTTCGTGTAGCGCACCATTTTGAAGGTAAATTTTAAAGATTTATTACTGCAATATACACTGGGTATCTGTAGACAGGATGCGAAGTGTAAATAAACTTTAAGAGTTCCTCTATCGTTTGCAATTATTCCCATCGTTATACCTTTCATAGTTTATTTATTAATAATTTTTTAAAAGGGTGCGTTACTTATGCGCCACCCTGTACAAGCCTTTTTCGTCTTATTAAAAGATAGGTAATATTTAGCAAGACATTTTACTTCTTTGAAAAATCATGCATAAAAACGCAGTTCTGAAGTTTTTCTATTCTTTGCACTGTCCGGAATGTCAATGATCTATCCCGAGAACGTGTTTACATTCCTGTGAAATGTTGCAGGCATTAATTAAATATTAAAAATCGTCAGAGGCATGTTTTTACCGATCAATGACCAGTCTTTAATATAAGGGACTAACATTTAAATTCTTCCACACTTCTTTAAATTAAATACAAAAAATAAAGTATTACAAGTATTACCACAGCCAGGCATTATAAATACGATATCCTCTTCATGTAATTGTTTGTGATGCAGTCGTCTTTAAATACATTCTGTTCCAAAAGCCTCAAGTAGTTCATAGCTAAAAGTAGTGCATTGCTATTTTGATAGGCGCAGTGTATTTCTGTGTTGATATAAGTGATATCATGATTTTGAGTATTTTCATAATGCATTGCATAAACCAAATGATTTTACAATTCATAGAATATCTACATAAAACATATTTTTATCAGGAAGTTAGGAGGGGGAGGAAAATATCAGTTTATGATTTCGATATAATACTGCACACAGAATCGGTTTCTGGATCTTATCCTATAACTGCTCTGCAAAAAATGTCATTGGTTATTTTTGATGATGGTTTTGCGACAGGTATCAAACAATTATTAGATTAATGTTCCCTGTCATTTGAGATCATATTGTTCAACGGAACAAAGTTAGCAAGAAAAGAATGCATTTTTTTAAACATGATCGGGAAAATTATTTGACTCAAAACATTACTGGTAATTGTATGAGAGCACAAGACTGTGAAAAGGAGTATGAGGAAGCAGAAGACGGTGAAGGCAATTGGGACGGAGCACAAGACAGTGAAGGGAAGTGGGACGGAGCACGAGACAGTGAAGGGAAGTGGGACGGAGCACGAGACAGTGAAGTGGAGTATAGGGAGTTGAAGCCAGTTGCGGGAGTAAAGCAGGCACAAACGATCAGTCAGGTGTCCAAGCTTACAAGCAACAAATAAGTTTTGTTTGAGTACTATTTTGAGAAATAGACTGGGTTTTGATTGAGCTTATCACCTTCTGAAAGTTTGTGACCTGTTGTATTTGTTATTTTGAATTTTTTTATGTAATATACATCCATCATAGTTCATTTATTATTTCCCAAACTGCTTCAATGCTTTCACAACTTTTCTGTATCATTTATTATTTAATGAACTTCACAACACGTTTATATCATAATTCAAAAATTCATTGATGTTCATGGCTGTTATGATAGAATCAGAAATTTGAATAACGAGTCTCAGATTGGTCAGCTTTATACTTTAGTTCTAATGAGATAATATTGCAGTTATGGTCTGTTCTCTTAAACAACGCTCGGTCATCGTGGTTACTTCTATTGTGAAGTAGACTATAGGTGTTACATTCACACTGGATGACAATATTATTCGTTATACAATGAATAGTTCAATAAAGCATATAACTGATAATGCCATGAGGACATAGAGGAAACGTATTGCAACGTCATTTGAAGGTCCATGTGAGGCTCGGTCCTCTACAGACGTGTGATCATGTAAAAGGCAACGAACGTGACACGTTCAAACTAACAGCATGATGCAGTTTATGTGTTTGCTAAATGTTTTGATGATCTTAAATTGTCAATACTTAGTACGTTGACGGGAAACAAAAAATGACTCTCTTCCGTTTTAACATCGTTATTATTCGTATGAGAACCGGTTTTGCCATAAATGTGATACTATGAGCTTCAAATTTTGAGGATGAATGATTATAACTCTATTATACGTTCTATATTTATGAAACATAGAGCTTTATGAGGTATTTTAACACAAGTGTTTGCCTGCTGTTACTTATTTTAATGCTATGAGATGTAATTAATTGGAAGTTAATCATGACTTTTACTAAGGCTGTTGTGGGTTAGGAAACTTTGATGGATATCCGAACAACGAACTTACAGAACTGCTAAGTTATAAATGTTATTACTACATTATAAACGTTCCCTATTTGAACATTTAGCAGGTGAGTATATTCGGAATTAGGATTGATGTTGTATGGTATTGAAAGACATTTGGATATCGAAATATTCATTGGTTGAATTACAACAGTTTACGTTTAAGTGACAGCTTAGTTTTGCATTCAACATTTGTGGCGAGCACAGTTTTTTTTATACCAGTGTAATGAATACAGAAGATGTGAGGAAGAATAGCGGATTAACATATTACTACACATATGTGACAATAAGAGATCCTGTGTGTTTTTTTGTAAAACTAGTGGTTCATCAATACAATTTTCAATAATTTGTTCTGAGAATAATCGTGAGTTTATTTACTTCGGCGTTGATAAATCGAGCAAATCGCTTCCAGCTTGAGTCTCTTTCTTTGACCAGGCACTAGTAAATATATTAAATTGCACTAAACACTCCAACTTCCACTAAGGAATTTTTTTTCTGATACCGAATAAATACCTCAAATGATGTACTTTTTCCCATACATACAAAGTTCAATCATTCTTTGAAATTATCGTGAATACGTTCTTAACTTGTCCCTTTTGTGGAACTGACCCATTAAATAAGGCAAATCGTTAGCTATTTATGACCCCCCCCATTCACTGTGTAATAAATATTTTATCTGCAACAGTTTCAATTATCATCTGGGATTTGTGAGCCCGCTGCATTTGTAGTTCGCATTTGTAGCTCCTATTTTTTTCTGTGTGACAATGATGAACGTTTCTCGATAAAAAAGTGAATAACTGAAAAAAGCAAAGTTTTTCTTTACAGATAAATTAGACATAGAAGAAAGGTTTGACTCTGGTGTATGAACATAGTCAAAATAATAAAATAGGTCACAATATATTTTCATAAAGTTGTGTGCTGCTTCTGATAAAATACTATTTATACACATATATTTGATTCAAGAAACCCCAACCCTTTAGTGCCTGCACGCTGTTTCCTTTTGTTCGTTTCTGAACATACGTATGAATTGAATTAGTAATGTTAGGAAACTAGACTAAAAGGTACAAGTTATGTCCTCTCTATTGCAAGACTGTCGGGATTTTATTCATTTGTTTTCTAAAATTTCTTCTGATTGTATCCAGTTGAGTTTAATTAATTTTCATTTGTGAAACGAATACCAGATAAAGCCGGTTCAGTTCAGTCAGTATTCTAAATTTCTGTCACTGCGTTTGTCAGTGCCACAACTCATAGACACCTCTGTTGAATTTTATATTCTATTAACTCGCACAGTAACGAAAATGATTATTCAAACCCTTTTTTTGCACATGTCATCCAACGGATGTTCTCGGTAGCATTGAAACAATTTTATGAATATTCTATTCACTCTCACACTGGGAGAAGTTTTTGTTTGTGTCCGAATAAATTGAGTGATTGCTAGGATTCCATGCTTGAAAAATATGAAAGTTTGGCTTATCTTATGCGTTCATCACAAAACTGAGTTGTTTAGTCCAACAAAACTACGTTGAATTTAAGGGCCGTAGCCGTCCCTGTAGTTCAATGACAGAAAAAAAAATCTTGAAAAATAAGCAACAGCAAAAACGCTTGGGCTGGTAGTGATTTTTTTACATGGAAGTAGCACTAATAATAGTTGAGCTATAATTCAGCTGCTTACAATTTACCTGGAGAGATTTATTACTACAATTCAATTCCTATATAATACATACTTGAATGATATAACAGCAAACTCGCGAAATAAAAGTAAAATTAACCCTTAGCCAGGATTTTTTTCTCAAAATCATTGTCAATATGAAACTAATTTTTTTATATACAGATGCAGCAAATTGAGATATATTAAAATAGGGCAGACATTTTGCAGATAGGATATAAAGTGGGGGGGGGCAAAATAATACAACACGTTGATTAAATCGCCAGATTGCACATTTATAGACCACGTACATTCACGAAAATATGACTGTTTATAAACAAAAGTATAAAAATGTTAATAATATATCTAAAACCCAGAAATATTTAATACGAAAAACATATCATACCATGTATAATAAATACGTGAACAAAAGTTTACAGTGCCAGACTTTTTTCTCGATTATACTTGAAAATGATTGTAGGATTATTCCAGAATGTCATAAAACATTCTACTATTTAGCATAACGTTCTCTAATGTCATTGGTACAGCAGTTTTTGTTCTGAAAGGTCGTAAGCATTGGTAACAATAACAACATCAGCCAAGATCTTCGCAAACGTATTGTGGAGCTCCATAATGAAGGTTTGGGATATCGAAAGACAAGTGCACAACTTTGTGTTCTTATAGCCTCGGTTGGAATCATAATAGGTAATCGTAATCGTAATCGTTTATGCTGATTTAAAATTTACACATGTGTGTCATGACGGGCAGTGGTCAACTGTTTTTGCGTTGTCTAGTGCGCCCGTTTCTATTCTGGGAGTAATAATATTCATTGAAAATATACTAGTTACTTGTACTACCCATTGAAGTGCCCACTTGCTTTATTTACAACTAGGGGTATCAGAAAGGCTTGTTCTCTTTTTTTCTCTTTAACTTTGAGTCATTGGAGCAAGGAAAAACTGTGAGCGCAGACCTTTACTGTCAACAACTCGAACGTCAAAAGGCATCGTTTCGTAAATAATGTTCTGCTCTAGTGAACAGGAAAGGAGCTATTTTGCCACACAATAACGATAGACCCCATTCTGCCAAACAAACTCAAGAAAAAATAAAGTCCTTAGGTTAGGAAATTATTCCTCACCCACCATACTTGCCAGACCTTGTTCAGTAAGATTTTCACTCACTTCGTTCTTTAGAGTATTCCATCAGCGCAAAAAAATTGACAAATGTTCCCGAGGTTAACGCAAAGGTTTATTCCTCTGTTTCTTCCAATGATGTCAATTTTTTTGAAAGGGCCATTAAAAAGCTCCCAGGTAGCTGGAGAAAGGTTATATCTAATGATGATGACTATTTTGTTAAGAAATAAAGATATTTCAGTCAAATTTTTTTCAATTATCAGGGGTACCTGAAAGGTCTGTCCTGATTTTTGTTAGGAATAACAATTGTAAGGAATATTAGTAAAACTATTTATTGCTAAACAAAATAGTCACCGTCATTAGATACAACGTTTGTCCATCTACTTACGAGCTTTTTAACCCTTCTTTCAATAACATCTCTGGAAGAAATAAAGGAATGAAACTCCACTTCAAGCTCGTAAAAATTTGTGAATTTTTTTTGAGTTTATTTAGCAGGGCGGGATCTAGCGTTATTGTGACTCCTTTAGAACAGAACATTTTTTACGCAACAATGCATTTGGATATTTGAGTTGCTGACAGTAAAGGTCTGCAGTCACCTTTTTTCCTTGCTCCAATAACTCAAAGTGAACTACACCTTTTTGATTCCACCAAACACACAGCATAACCTTCTTTTGGTGTAGATCAGGTTTACGTGTTGGTACAAGAATTTCACTTTTTGAAAGCCCCTGTCTTTTTTGTTTATTATTGGTAAAGACAATCTATTTTTCCTCTCCTGCGATAATAAGATCGAGGAAAGGCGTTTTTTCATTCCTTAAAAGGAGACTATTGAAGATTGTTGTCTGCATTGCTTTGTTCATGAGGTACCCAGACAACCTCTAAAAACCTTTCCAATCTTTTTCAGATGCTCCTGAACAGTAGACCAAGGTTCATCAAGTCTTTGGGACAATGTTCTGATTGTTTGTCGAGGATTTTCTCCCACTGCAGCTGTCAAAAGTTCATCATCCAAGAACCAGGGTCTCCCCGTTCGAAGCTTATCAGTAAAATCGAAATTGCTTTCTTTAAATTTCAAAAACCATCTACGGCAGTTTCTAACACTCACAATTTCTGGATAGACAACGTTTATGTTTTTCCCTGCTGTTGTTGGAGTGTTCCTTTTGTGGAATTCATACAACATGCAATGACGCATATGATTCACTTTGAAACTTTTCTCTTCCATGGGATATAGATGCATTTAAAATATCAACTGGAGTAAATTAAATCAAATGTGAAGTTTAACTGAGTATCTGACATCTGATCTGACCCTGAAAAGAGCTGTTTGGACATATTTATATGTTTTAAAGTTTGGTTAAAGAAAAAAAGACAGGACTTTTCGATAGCCTTAATATTATTGTCAAACTATAAATAGTGCATTGCTGATCAGGGTGCTTCAATAAATATTTAAAATTCTAAAAATATAATGGCTTCTCAAAAAAGCGTAATGTGCGATTATTTTAAAAACCTCTCTAATGATGTGGTAAATGTAACAAAAACTTTTCCCGTAAGGGTAGAAGGACATTATCATGACGTGACCATTTGAAATTTATGTGTCCTAATGAACTGAAAGAGTTATGTGTAACAGAAAAAATTCTGTAAAGGAAAAAATATTGTGCAGTGACAGGCGCTGTCAACAAGTAAGGAAGTATACAAACAGCAGACATTAGTGACCTGTTTTGAGAAAAGTAAGTCGTTAGCCAAAAATGACGATACAACAAAATTACTGGATGGTAAAATTGATGAAATGATATTTCTAGACAATTTGCCCTTCAGTCATTTGCAAGACAGAGGCTTTGAACGTTTGATGGAAACAGCGTCTCCACGATATAAATTGAAGAAAGGAAAGTTTTATTGAAACAATACATGTGAAAATATTTATTATTCAGTTGAAGAAAAAATATTGTCAATCATTGCTATCATTGAATCATCGCAACTGTCTTTCACCACGAACGCATGGTCTGGCAACACATTGGGAGTATCTCTTTTATCTTTGACTTGTCGTGCAGTTGATGACCATTTTCAAAAACAGCATTTTGTGCTGTGTGCAGAACCTCTGATGGAGTGTCATATCGGGGAGTAATTAAGGGGAATGTTTTCTGAAAATGCTGAACAAATGAAAAATTCTTCCTTAGACAGTTCACTGTGTGATGCGAGATGCAGCTGCTAATAATGAAAAAGCTTTGTTTGTGCCAAAGCTGAATAGTCTTGCTTGATTTTCACAACAACTACAACTTTCATTGAAAGCTGGAGTTAAAATAAAATAAGGTAATAGAAACAAGCTGTTCGGCTCAACCGTAAAAAGTGCAATTGATTTGCTCTCCAAATACAGAGCCATTTTAACACAATTCAACCATTTACTAGCTGCCCAAGAAGAGTAATAAAAGATTCAGGATCAGCTAAATGTGATGACACTTAGTGCTGTTCAAGACGTTGCAAGACGCTGAAACAGTAGCTTGAATATATTAGAGAGAATTTCTGAAATGAAAGAGGCTGTATGTTTGTACGCTGTCAGTAATAGCAAAGTAAAGCCACTTTTAGTATCAGATGTATCCTCTTAAAGAACTGTATTGCTGTCCTCATGCCTTTTGATGAAATAACCAAGAGCATCAGTGCTCCCTCATCTTTTGAAGCAGACACTATACCTCTCATTGCCACATTGAAAGTCATGCTTAAGGACAGTCAAACAACACAAAATCAGGGTGATACAACCGTGAAAGGTAAGCTGCTGTCAGAAATAGGTGCAATGTTTGATAAATTACAGCACAGCGACCCACATGTGATCGCCACTTTTTCGATCCGAGATACACGGGAAAATTCTTGGAACCACGTGCGCATCAAAGGTGTTTTGCAAATTCGGGACATATGTGTGAAGATATATGAAACGAGGAGGGAGAAGATGGATTTGACCACACAAGAAGGAAAAGAAAAATATGGGAGGCAGATGTACCTAGTGGCATCAGAAACCTTGCAGACACAATAAGTGTCTTACTCTCCTCAGACAGCAACACTGAAGAACTTTACCAAACTGATACATCGAAAGAAATTACCATTACGATTTACAAATATCAAAGAATGAAATACACGGATGTCAAAAGATCCTTTCCTTTGGTGGCGCACGAATGCACAATCGTATCCTTCCCTTACTGCACTTCCTAGGAGCCAGTCCCTATTGCGGTGTATCCAGCGAGTACCCATTTAGTGGAGAAGAGATCCAGGTTTGCTCCTGAGCGAGCATAGAAACTTTTGTTTTTAAAACACAACTTGCCAATAATTAGCTACAAGTATTAAATGTAAGTAAGTAGCAGCTTTTTCCGAATGAGTAGGGGCTGGGGAACGAGTGCATTTCAGTTGGGTCTTACACATACATCTTGGTAACACAGATGATGAAGTCACTCAATACTATTAATTCTAAATTTAAGTTAAATTTGTAATTATTTTCCTTCGTATAATTTTGTTTATGAGTTCATGAAATTACTAAACTCCTTCATCCATTAGTTGCATTCATTAAAGAAATTATTCCATTCGACCTTATAACTATTTTCATATATTTTCCGTGGCTGAAACTCATTTTTCATAGGTTCATATAAAATAGATAGGACATACGCATCTGCATCTCCAGATATTAAAATTCAAAATATGCATCACATTTTCAACATTCGCATCCACATCTGCGGATGTTGAAAAATCCACACCTGGACCATCTCTATTCAATAGTATTGTAGATTAACTCAGAGAAGAAAACGTATTTACCGCAGCAGTTAGTCACTTTTTTCCAGAATCGGTGGTGAACTATTTTGCCCATCTTTCCCGTTATTAAATAAAATAAATATTCTAGGATAGTATAGTATTGAATTCTCGAAATAATGGTGTGCTACTTTTTAAGGTTACGGATGTTACTGCCTTTCCTACGTAAACTGCTATCACTAATACGAGTACAAGCCATGACACACGAAAAGATTTCTTTTGAAAACCATTCCCTTTAATTTTGATCGGTTGATTGTTTCCATCCACACTGAATTAGGTATGATTTTAGCCAGAATGATTCTTTTGTGATTATCTTTTTATTTTTACGAACTTCTAGTTATGATTGGCAATAAAGTTGAAGGATTTCAGATCTTGAATTTCAACAACACTTGTATGATACTGACTGCTCGCGATCCTCCGCCATTAAGGTGTCCAATAATATTCGTTACATTTAAATGTAAAAACAATTATTCTGGGCTGCACTTAAAAAATCATAACATGGTATTTTTAACTGATTCTTGATATGTTTTGCATGTTATTTTTAAAAATGTCTTTCATTTTACTCTAATGGTTATCATATACTCCATGTTATTGTCGTTCTCATCTATCTGCATTGAATACTATACTGGAAGAGACGAAACTATGTTTCCATTGAACCACATCACAGCTTTGAAGCATCTTCTTGACAAGGCAATGAAAAACCGCCCCTCTGATGGATTGTATGATATTCCCATTGCTGTGTTAAGTTCATTGACACTGTTGCAATACACGAATGAAGTTTCTCTGTCAAAACTGGCAAACTTGTGAAATTCCTTGTCATGATTACGGTGCCAGGCAAATGATTTTATTGGTGCTAAGACATTCTGTTCGCAAAATCATGATCCCAGTAGTTGAACTAACTTACTATTTAGGGAAGCATAAGGGCATTAAAACAGACTGAGATCTTTTCTGCGAGACTTGCCCGTGTTTCAGATGATTTTTTTAATGAATAACATGAAGACCTCGTTTTGAGCTAAAACGTTCATTCTTTTACATGAATGCCGCTTAAAATGCAAAAGGACAAATTTCGGACCTGATTGAGCAAAATTGATAACATTATTGAAATCAGCATGAAAAATACACTCATAAAAGCTAAATAAAACACAAAACAAACCTCAGAAACTGTGCATAGCAATGTTATTTTGGTGAAGATTCCAGTTTGGTTACAGTTTTTGTATTAACAAATTAATATCTATTTTAGGCATTATTTTTGTCACAATAGCTACAGAATTAGAGAAAAAATAGCTATTTTACGGGTGCATTGACGTGAAAATCTCTACCGGATATTACTATAACATTACAAGTTACATAATGCTGGTCTGGAGAAAAAAAGGAAAAAAGAAACTTTGCTCCACACTAAGATACAACTAAGGAACTGGGATACGTGAAATCCACATTGTTTTTCCAATTAGTTATACTAACATCAAAAGACTAGTGATCGTGTTTCCAGTGACTGTTTTCGTCCTTATGGCGTGAGGTAAAGGTTTGTAATGACACACGCGATGATCTGCAAGTTTAAAGAGTACGTCCGTCAGTCTGCCAGCCAGCTTGGTCCATGCGTCAGAAGCAGGAAAAAATCGAGGGCTGCTTGAGGATTTGAAACCTTTAAAGAGGTTGGAGATGTAGGCTTGGCTTGGTCCTCGACCTGCCAGAACCTCAAAAATTGGGGACTCACCTGAAAAAAGTTCAGGAGAAACCCAACGGGATCCCTTATTGATCAAGCAAAAAAGAGGAATGAGCCTGCCGGAACTATGACCACTATTTTCCGCAAAGACTTAAGAACCTTACTTTACAAATATCAAAAGAAACAGCTGATATCTGTCAAAACTGTAGACAAACGTCTTACAAAAGCTAAAATCTTTCTCTCCCGCACCTGCGAATAGACTCTACCGAAGCTTGTATTTTGTGACGAATTTTTGGTCTGGTGAGATGAACATCCGGGTAGTCACTGAATGACAAAGAGCAGCGTCAGTGAGGGTTTGGGTGGCGATCGATGAAACCAGATCCAGTTCATCGGTTTTTGCCGAAGAAGAACCAAAAAATGTAACCAAGAAGATATTTACGACGACTTTCTTGCAGAGTCATTGTCGCCACGGGCCAAAAAATATTTCAATTAAATAATTTCCATCATGGCTGCACCCTTATACGAAGCTAATAATGGAAAAAAGTGGTTGGCATCCAATGCTCCTTGCTCATTTCAGATGAGGAATGGCTTCCTTTATCGCCATACCTGAATATCCTCAATTACGACATCTGGTCCGTACAGGAGAGTAAGATTTCAACGACACATCACCAAAATTTGGAGGTACTGAAATCAAAAACTAAAAGTAATTGACTTACTTCGTCACATTCCTTTAAAAATCTCTCAAAAACTCACATAGGTAACTCGTAGATGTCATTCTCTAAGCGCCTCCAGCTTTGATAAAAATATTGAATAAAATGTGTTAATTACCAACAACTATAATACATAAATATTTTATTACTATTTTCTTTTAATTGATTTACAGTTTTTTGTCATGATAGTAATGATACATTCATAGGTTTGCATATTCCAGACGACGTATGAGGCATATGTATTAAGTGTGTGTATCACATAAGGAACAAGGTATCAAGTGTTGAGCGGTTAACCGAGAGGCGAGCTCGAGGGTAGGGGAAACATAAACAGTAGGGTTTGAGAAGAGTCGCGGTGTTTGGTTTTGTGGCTAAAGAAAGTGCCACACACAAGCAAATTTATTGGTAGAGACCTTGTGACTCAAGAATTACGTAGTCGTGTAACTCTCAAGTTGACTGAAGAGTGGGTGGGGTATATCACAGATGGTTACAAACCTAATTCAGACCATTGGACAAATAGGGAGATTGAAAGATGAAAAAGATACGTGGGATGAGCATACAGAAAGATACAGAGGATTAGAGCCCCTCTAGTGTGATTAAGTATGTTTGTTGCATCTTATTAATTGTGTTATTTACAAGTATTAAATTGAAAGATAACGGAAGAACAGCATGCAGAAAAACCATGTATTGAAACCAAGATTACGTAAATTATGAGTAACGACAATCAATCATCGTGCCAATAAACGTAGGCAGAAAAGTTTTCTATTTTTATTTACATTAATTAATTAATCAATCAGTAACAAATAGACGTGTCGGAAAATATACGTATCGCCACATTTTGTTTTATAGCTATGAGCTCTAAAAGTTGTTTTGTTAATTATTGAACATGCTATCCTAAATGGCTTGACGAAAGAACTCGATGTATACAGAACCTCCATAAATTGGGGTTCTAGTATTAAATGAGTTTAGTCATTCCTAAATGTCACAATTTTCTGACAGCGTCGATCATTAGAATCTCTGAAACCATTCTTAATTTGCTGTCAAAGAGGAACTTTTTCTACTTTCATCACTTCGAACTGTCATGTCGGCGTATAATGTATTTGTCTTAGTTTGAATTAAGCTAATAGTGAGAAAAACACCTCTTTCTCTTCGGTTAACGAATCGGATTACGTATACGAACAATTTTGTATGGCATGCTCGTTGAGATGTTAGTTACACACATCCTTATGAGCTCTAGTTTTCTTCATAGTCCTTTCTCCATGTTCTCGAATGTTTTGCAATGTGTGTTAGTCTTTTTTTTAGGGAGCTCATTCAAAATAGCCACTTTCTTATTTATGCTCAATTTCTGTCTGTTCCGAGTGTAAATTACTGCTTTACGTACAATTGTGTATTCTAGTCTTGAGAGCAATCTCTATTCTGTAGGGTAACCTGTTAAAGTGATAATGTTAATGTAATACATTACGTCGTAATTAAAAGTTGTATTATGTTACAATACATATGGAATTCCATATCTAATGAATAGATGGTCTGGAATTGATTTTTCCACATGTAATTTGACCACTGTATAAAAGGATGTTGTATAAAAGGTGGTTCGCCTGACTTTTGTAATTGACTTCGCCAATTTTTAATTTCTTCTTATTTTACAGGTACATACAACGTTTTGAAATCTATAAGGTAGGAATTAAAGTAATATGTATAATAAAAATTTTATGAATGGTTTTATCAACTGGATTCCTTTGAACTATGTAATGAAGGCTAAAAATATAACCCAGTTTTACCACACACTAAATAAATGAGCGTAGTCGAATATAATAGGTATTTAGATTATGAAAGTAATAAAGAAAATTCAGCTACATTTAAGGCGCTTGCGTTTGCTGCCAAAATTTTTTCAGGCTGTGGTTATGTCATTATGTCCTTGAGTACAAAATTTGAAATCTCTGTTATTTTAAGAGTGTGAACGTACGAGTTCGTTCATTTAACGCTACTGGCACACATGTATTATGTATTCGATGTCGTTTCAGAAAAGAAAATGCTGATGAAAACCCGCTTGTGAAGTCTACATAAAAGACCTCGTGCGTTTTTGGTCAGCAGAATAAAACGTCCTGAGAACACTTTGCCACACTTTCCGAAACGCTTTATTAAACCTGCCTCCTTGTTCAGACTCTCTGAAAATCATCATGGAAGAAAAGTTTAGTCCATCAAAATTCATACGAACATAGAGTCTGATGAAAAAGAAAGAAATCATGGTAAACTTGTATACGGTTTAAAAGAGAATGAAGCCCGGACGTGAGCGGAAGCATGCCTGAGGGACTTTTCCTGCAGAACACAGACGGAAACTTACAGACCAGTAGCTAACAAACTTTCTCAGACTGCTCACAGTCAGAAAATTAATCATCGAAACGTAAGGAATTTAAATTTATTAGGGCAGACGATGACCGAGAGTACATAAAAGATCGGGATTCACGAAACTCTCAGATATTTCAGTTATAGATGGGTACATAATGATAGATGATATGATGACTTTTATCCATATTGAGGGTGCCAGCGGCGAATAAAAAATATGCACTGGTTGCTACGGTACTTTAGGGGATTGGAAATTTTAAAGTCGAACGAATTGAGCAGAAACAGGACAATTTTTCACGTTATCGTGAATGCAACGTGTATGTACAGTTTGTATATGAAACTACAGCCAAGCATCGTTATTTGTCATAATTTAAGCCATAATTTAAGGACTAAATAGTTTATATATGCAGGACAGTGTTGATCTAAATCCTGAAAATAGCAGGACAATACCGAATATGATGAAGGAATGATGTAAATAGCGCTACAAGTTGTAAATAATGCAAATAATGATGGTGAAAATGAGTATGATAGAGTGTATGGCATGCTAATAGGAACCTGCGGAAGTTGCATAAGTGCCTTTAGACTCATTTCTAGTTTTGTGAGTTAATACTGATCGAATTTTCTATTAAATGCCTCTGTTTGTCATTCAAACCAGGTTAATGAATGACACTTAAAATTACAATGCTAATCGTTTACCAATACTTATATTTAATGTTCATATTATATTTTTTCTGCGCGAGTATTTTGATGTTTTTTTATGTGTTGGAAATAATCAATATGGTATAATCTCTTCAGCTTTAAAAACTATTCATATACTTGATTTTTGTTGTTTTAAACTACCTATTGGACATGAACATTTTCGTAAAATGGACAATTTGTCATAATAGTAATGATACATTCATAGATTTGCATATTCCAGGCAATGTATGAGATATATGTATTAGGTGTGTGTATCACACGAGGAACAAAGTATCAAGTGTGGAGCTATTAACCGAGAGGCGAGCCCGAGGGCAGGGGAAACATAAACAGTAGGGTTTGAGAAGGGTTGCAGTGTTTGATTTCGTGGCTAAAGAAAGTGTTATACACAAGGAAATTCATTGGTAGAGACCTTGTGATTCTCAAGAATTACATAGTTGTGAAACTCTCAAGTTGAATGAAAAGTGAGTGGGATATGTCACAGACGTTGAGAAACCTATTTCAGACCATTGGACGAATAAGAAGATTGGAAAACGGAAAAGATACTTGGGAGGAGCAAAGCTCATATCAAAACGGTAGGAAGGATAGATGGGGGTGGGACTTAAGAACTAGATCTCTGCGACGATGTTGGCGATTGTAACTAGAGTGACGTTTAGGGTTAGGGCATAGGGAGATTTAGGGGCACCGTGATAAGAGGTAAATTTAGAGGCATCATTAAGGTGTTATATCGTGAGTGTTAAACGTCGAATCCAATCATCAGCAACGAATCTGCAAGGGCAAGTTTTAGTATTATTATTGTCAATGTGATCGAGGTTAGCGACAGGGAAAATTTCGGAATCTGATGTGAACGCCCATTGATATAACTAAATTGTCCCGTGTGCACACTTAACAATTCAGCTATAAAGTGAGTAATTGTTCTGTAATCGTGCACTATTTAATAGGACATCATGTCAGGTTCATATACCAAAACGTGGTAGATGACTCACATTTCCCATTCGGTGATATTTAGAATAACATGTAATGAATTTTCTGTATGTATCATTTATCCCCTCTATTGCCATTGAATAGAAGTATCGGGAGACTTTTACCATTTCAGCTATTCAGAGGATTAGAGTCCCTCTAGTGCGATTATGAATGTTTGTGACATTTAAATAATTGTGTTATTTATAAGTATAAATTGAAATATAACGGAAGGACAGTATGCAGAAAAACCATGTATTGAAACCATGATTACGTAAATTATGAGAGAGATAACACTCATCGACAATCAATCATTGTGCAATTAAAATTAGGCAGAAAAGCTTTTTCTTTTTTATACATTAATTAAATAATCAATTAATAACAAATAAACCTCAATAACAAATAGACATGTCGTAAACTATGCGTATCGCCAAAAATTCCTGCTCGCCTATTTTCAGTCAAGCTGTGCAAAAATCAAAGTATGAATTGTTCTCTTCAAAAAGGCTCATTTTAATTTACTAAAGGAGATCGCAATTCTAAGTTGTAATCTTGGTACCACAAACCTTGACGTATACATACTTGTGTTGATATGATATTTAAAAACTCATACTCCTGTTGCTTTAAATAAAAAGTCAATTGAGGACTACAGGGTGCTGCAACATAACTTCCGTCTTTTGAGAGGAACTTCCTTTTGAAAAAGTAAGCCATGTTGCCGCAGCCTGTACTTCCTAAACACATTACGGAATATTTAACATTCTTCATGTACAATCTTTTTCGATGAATTTCTGGCTGATGTGACTGGAACTTAATCAAGTAATAACGAAAACTATGAAACGTAACTTAGTGTTAAATGTAGCTTGTAAAAGTAACAACTCATATCGGAGGATGCCATTGTAAATCTACGGCATCGTGGAAAGGGCCCAACCCAATCACGTATGGTCTGGAATATAAGGTGAAAATTCGCACCAAGGTACTTCTTGAACCTCATCAGGGGCAATAGTTCACATTTTAAAGCGCTCAAGACATGCAAGTCTCACTAGATAAGCAATTCCAAGTTGCGTCTAAAATAACCCTGCAATCATTCATTCTGATGCAGCCGGACTCTAGCACGCACATACGCCTGCATAAAGTCATGGCCTTCTGGTCTATGATGAAAACATTTTACTACTCTAAGGATCTGCACACCTGAGGTATGAGCACTTAAGTTGAAAATCGAAGAGTTCTATTGTGTGTAGAGCGCAAAATAGTAAAGCGTAGGTATTGTTAGTCTATGTGGTGTGGGCAGAGTAGAGTTGTGATACGGAAATGAGAACGGGGTTGTCTGCAGAAACTACTGTCGGCTTTAATTTTATTAGGTGGTGATTTCGTGTAAATTACTTTTCAAATGTTTTCCAAAGATAGTGAGCAGATGCATTGTGAATCTGGTGAGTGCATAATTGAAATTTGAGGATTGATGAATAATCAAGTTTTGCCTGTAAATAATACAAAAAATTTAACAAATTGAAACTGGAAGAGGTATCAGCTTGGCAAAATACTCACAGCATATTTGAGAGATGTATTTTCTATCATTAAACCAAAGAGTTCTTGCTAGTGCACAGTATTTTTTGTATTATAATGAAATATATGGTTCCCAACTAATATCATGTGTAAGTTTTTTCTCTAATGTTTCAAAAGCTGTTTTAACTATTCAGCGACCCTTGACACTTTTGATACAAACCTTAGCCTCAAACCTAAAACCTGTCTCTTCGGCATGAAATAATGCCTCACCAGAACCAATTAATTAAGGGTTGCTTCTGTATAATGAAAGAGTATCCTCCATTCTCCGAATTCAGTAACATTTACTGTAGAGTAATGAAGTATGTGATATTGTAGCTGAAATGCATGAATTCAGCATTTTCCAAATGCCTTCATGATTTGTAATAGGAACCGTGATTGCGAAAAATATCCCAACCTGCACCTATTATATTACTATTCCAAATTATAGTTTATGTGGCCCTAAACTTTATGGAATTAAACCGCACAGGATAAATAGGAAACCGAAGAATGTGATTGAGAATATTCACAAGATAAAATGTCTGTCGGGCCTCATATTAGTTTATCTTCGTTTCAAAATAATCTATTGATTTGATACTCTTACTGAAACATCCGTAATAGAAAAATGGTAACAGGAAGCCTCTGCCACTTACATATAACGAGATATATTATAGTCCATACAACGAGTCTCGAGACTCGAGATATATCGAGTCTTCCTTTGATAAACATACTTGTACAGTGAAGCCAAGTTGTAGCATATCTGTAATACTCGTACAACGCTCACGTGTTCCTGTTCTTTCCAGATGGTAATTGTGAAGTTACTAATTTGATATTGAAGAGTTATCATGATAAATAATTGTCATAACTTCGAATACATTCACGTATACGAAGAACTACAGCAAAGTGAAATCTGATCAATACTTCAGAAACATGCATATTCCAACATTAATGCTAAGGTATTGGTTCTTCTAGCTGCCGGCTCACTGATGCACAATAAGTATTCGATTTTCTGATGGACTTGCTGCCTGCAGACGCCATGTGGCTGGATGGTTTGCTCCTGGTCAGCCTGTTACGTGTTGTCGTCTCTTTTGAACTGACACGTAAGTACGGCTGTAAAACAAGCTCATGTTCTAATGCAGGGGTTCCCAACCTTTTTCTGTCCTTGTACCTCTTCAGTATTTCGACAGATGAGCATGCATCCCTGAATTTTTTTTATTAAAACGTGAGTAGAAAAATAAAATTCCCATGAATTTTTAATAGAACTTTTAAGTCTTTTCTTTCTATTGCTAACAGTAAATGTATCCCTTTGGATAAGCAAATATACCCCTAAGGATTCATGTACCTCAGGTTGGGAACCCTTGTTCTAATATACATTCGTTTAACATATAATCTGCTAAGGCACTAGGGCTGCAGTATATCTTACTTTTGCGATTGCTACACGCACCACAGGTTATGGAATTCCGATTGGTTGTGCGTCAGTGGTGGTGTATATGTTTTGTGGTAAATATAATATCTTATGAACATGCTCAGTAAAATTTTTTGAAAGGTTTGTGACCACTAAGTGCTTGTATGAAATATTATATAAGCTGAAAAACTTTATTTTCTTCGTGTTTTCAGTAATAGTCTTCGAATATACTGATGGTAAGCCTTAACTTGCAGGTATGTATAAATGATTAATTCATCTGAGTGATAATTTTAAGTATATCAAATAACGAAGTATTTCTATAAATTATTGTAAGTTAGACTTCTTAAGGCATACTGTATTTTACCATGTTTGTGATTCTTGACATTCATCGAAACATTGATCACCTTTAAATAGCAAATATTAATGAATATTTTCACCACCCAAGCATTGAAGCTTGGGTGGTGAAATGGTCGAGCATTCCCTAATTTGTATCATCCACAAAACTGACGTGTAGTATTTTAGATAACTGAAAACTTCTCTTCATTATTTAGACTACAAAGATTATCATTCTGTATTCGGATCGACAACAAACGCTCTAGTTGATATCATAATCCGTAATTATTTCTTCGTGAAATTTAGGTTAGCGATCTACTAGTATATATATTTGTTAGAGTAATTGCTGCACTGAACCTAAATGAAATCACTCCTCTAAGCCTTCACGAACTAGTGCAATTTACATTACTGGTTTATAGATAAGATTTTTGAATGGTGTGGAATATTGAGACTGTGGTCGAGTGTTAGCGTAACTAATTTCGTTTACCACAAAAGTTTTAATTTCATAATGTTTTGTTAACCATCCCGCAGAAAGGTATGAATTATATCTAATAATTTTAGTTAGCTTCCGTGGAGGACTTCTTTCCATATCACTCATGTTTTTCTTCGACGTGTTTGATGCGATTATTATCGTTTACTAATTTGCAGTGGAAGGGAGTTGTCCAACGCTTTCCTACAGTAACGTAAATAAGGTTAATTCCCCTCCGTCATATAACATGCCAGTTCCTTAGAAGTTACAAGCTATTCTAGCAGTCTGTTGTCGGACAAACGACAAGATTTAGCCCTTTACTGGATGGATTCTTTTAAGGAGTGGGTACGTAGAATACCCACGTGAGCCATGTATATTTTATATGAGTACTTACCATGAATGACACAACATGATTATGAGGTGGGTTTGAGCTTTGTGTCATTTATGGCACATTATGACACTTTGTCTACGTTGTTGTGACAACAGCGCATAACATTTGGCGTAAAACAGTCATGTGCCGGATCTGGCATGTGTGACTTGCACTATAGCAATAAAAACCTGTGTACGTTTTCTTTGAATGAAAATTGTTGTATGTGCAGTATATATAAGAGTATTATTGGGTCATTATGCTACGAAAACCGAACTTTCCAGTATTTTTGTTTTCCTAGTCCTAATCAAAGTTTCTATAATCGACTTTTTACGGAACTGCACTTTTTCCATATGTCTCAAGAAAAGTACGATATGCTCTTTTAAAACAGGAAAGTCTTCCTAGGAATATATTCTCAAAGCCTCGAACAAAACAAGATCCTATTAAATTAAATTTACTTGTCATAAGTAGTCGAAAAAAGTTTGGCATAAACTTACCGACTAATGATTTCTGTCTAATAACAAAAAATCGAAAACGATTGGCTTAAATTGCTTGCATTGACCACTAATTGTTAGTGCGTCATAACGCTTGAAAATCAAACCGCTTTCCGCCCACCCAATTGATTGTATTTTTAATCAAGTTACTGTCACTCATCGTAGTTATAACGGTTTACATTAGTTCTGGTTTAAGCTCAATGTAAACACTACAAAAATTTTATAGGCAAACTACCTTGCTTAGATGCTACATGAACTATGCATAGTTTGAGGATATTAATAGTGGAAATTAAAATGAATATCATTATTTACTGATATTATACAAACTGTTATAAAAATAGTTGTCTAATTTCTGGATCATACTCCATGGCCAAACTTTATTCCAAAGATCATCTGGTCCAACATGAAGTAGTGCAGCTCTCAATGTAATATGTGTTCTATTTGTCAAAAGAGAATGATAGAACTTATTTTTCTCTGACAGTTCACTTTCAAACAGCACTCAAATAATCATGTTTTTTATTGAAAGAATGTCGAACGTAGTCTGCAACCAATTGTTTGCTTAATATCAAACCTACCTGAGCTTTTAGGTAATAATTTTACCCCATTTTCTTCGCATTTCTTGAATTAACTCAATGGGAATATTAATTTTCGCCTCAAAAAAGTTGACCTGGTATCAAGTGCTGGATTTAGGGACCAGACCAACAGATTATACTGTCATTTATTTTCATTAACGTTCAATCACAGGCTAGTTTTCGACCCTGAATGGGCTAAAAAAAATTGTTACTACTCTGAGACTTCTGAAATCGCGCTTAATATTTTTATCAAAATGTATGTCCTACTAAAACTAATTTAAATCAATGATAGTAAAATTTTTACAGTGTTTCGAAGTCTAACTGATCTGGTATAGTAGACATCAACTCGAATATGGCTAAATTTCCTGACGATGGTATGCATCATGCAAGTGTCAAAATAAATATTCCCTATTGGTTATTTTTAAACTATGATCGACTAACCAAGCCTGTCAAGTTTTGCGCCAAGCAAATTCTTGGAAAACACTGAATTTTGCAAGGCGCGAGGCAAATACTCTTTATTTCCCAAGTGCTCTGTGAAATTTCTCGTGGGTAATATTGGAGCTCCGGAGCTCTATTAAGGATAGGAAAAATGTTTTTCTATTTTCATGTGAGCGAAACTGTGCATTGCATATCTGCGTTTGTTTTGCTAGGATTGTGCCAATATTCAGGAAATTAGTAGAGTTGTGTAGTTTTCTTGCTGTTATATGATGTGCACTAATGCAAACGCTCGTTAATCACGTTAAATCAAAAGCACTGACAAGAGAGAAATTCGGAGAAACGTATGAAATATATTTTCATTGTTGGTAAGTACATTATTTTAATGGGCGACCGTTACCGGATTTTTTTTAATTAGAGCGGTGTACAATAACGAAACTAAAGAAGTTCCACGCAGTAATTCAGGTAAATGAAATCGCAGTATGAACTCTTCAGTTTCAAAATTTTCGGAAATCAATGACCAAGACCTAAAATTTGATTCCTGGCTCGGTAAAGATTGTGTAATATTCTAAAGACACAGTAAATTTTAACTGTGACTGTATGAAAGTTGATATGTTAGTTCCTGGTGTGAGGCTATGAAAGAAACTGCATTTTAAGTTTGATTTCACAATTCCAATTTGAAGGAAATGAAAAAAATTCAATACACACTCGTTTTGTTCAAACATAAGCAGCTATTTCAATTGGAGAAGAAAACGGAAAATTTATCATAGGAAGAAAATAAATTTCTGACAAAAACAGTCTTTGAAAAATATTGTTTTTTCTCAATTACGTATTATGGAATCGAGCAATCAAATACGTAAACGTAAGGGATTGAAACATTGATTGATGAACAAATATTCATAGACGTTGAAATTCTTTATTTTGTTATATTTATGATGTATAAAAGAGGGATATACCGATGATATATTTGGACACATACCTTTACTAAATATAGGCAAAAAAATGACAAATTATAGTATATAATAAATATTTATACAATGATTATTATTAAGGGTGAAAAAATACTCGTAGAGAACCTAATAATGAATAATTCTGATATAATGCTTTGCAGCACAACCATTATTCAGTTCGACTTCAATCAATCCTTTTTTGTAGTTTTTAATCAACGATTTTCATGTTTCTTCAGGAATTTTGCCCTATTTGTCTTTACAAATTTTCGACAAAGCTGGAATGAGCGTTGGAGCTCTTGAATGAATTCTTATATTCAAATAACGCCACAATTTTTCAATAGAGTTCAAGTTTGGAGACTGGCTTGGCCTTTCTAGTAAATTTAGATTGTGATTAACAGTCCAGTTTTTGATAGACTTTGCCGTGTGCTTAGAATAAAATCGAAAAAAGCAATAGAAATGAGCCGTTTAACCCAATCCTGGGTTGCTACCCAGGTCCCATGCCGTCTAAAGTAAAGGTGTCAATCAACCACGTACACCCCAATCACGTAAATAAATTTAGTCACGCACACGCATTTCACTCACCCACATGCATTTCAGTCACGTGCATGTATCACAATCACACACTGGCCCCATTTAAAACTAGCACAGCAGTGTTTGAAAACGCTGGCGTTCCTAATGTGTCCAAATCCACTCGATGCCGTATTCTGAGGGAGGTTGGAAAATGGGGAAAGTCAGAGGTTCGTCCTCCATTAAAGGATATCAACAAGAAAAAGAGGATGGATTGGGAGAAAAACCACATGAACGTAAATTTTTAAACTTTTCTGTTCACCGATGAGTGTCGAGCGACTCTTGATGGATCCGATGGGTGGAGGAGAGGATGGTACTGCAAAGATGGTCCACGTCCCTACCGGATCAGGCGTCAGCAAGGAAGTGGGGGTGTCATGTTTTGTGCTGCAATCGTTGGTAATGAACTGGTAGGACCATTCAAAGTCGTAGATGGAGTGAAAATGACTGTCAAACTCTACATTGACTTCATATAAGAACACTTTTTACACTGGTACAAAATGAAGAATTTGGCATTCCGGAAAGAGATGGTATTTATGCATGATAATGCTCCTTCTCATGCTGCAAGAATAACTACGGAATATTTACAGGGAGTTTTTGCCAGGCATGGGAAAATCATGCAATGACCAGCTTGTTCTCTGTATATAAACCCCATTGAGAATCTGTGGAGCATTCTGAAAAGGAAGATATACTCCGGTGAAAGGCTGTACACCTCCGAGAATAGCCTCTGAAATGCCGTTCTAACTGCTGCGAAAGAAGCCATCAGATGAAATAAAAAATTTGATATCTACAATGGAAGAAAGGCTTTTTTACCGTTGTTAAAGAACATGGTAATTCTATCCGATATTAATTGCATTATTCAAGCCCATTGAAGCTTTTTGTTTTGTAATGTCATTGTTGCCACATTAAATATTCTTAAAATAATCTATTTTATCAATCTCCGTCATCAGTTGGCTATATTTGACACTGTATAGATGATTTGCATATAAAGTTAGTACGCTGAAACTTGCAAGAATTCACGTCAATAGCTGCCGTTTGTTCACTATTGAACAGATCATCTTACAATTTTAGATCTAAGCATGTGTTAGTTTTACCATATAATGTATCAAATGTCGCTAATTTTTATTAACAACTATGGGAGTGAGAATCAAGAAATAGAGTGGCATATAATTCTGACACGCACTGTATATAGTATTAGTGCGTTATAATACTAGGAGGTTCGTAATCTGTTTGTCGAGACGATTTCTGAATGTCTTCACACTGCCAGCAGAAACGATGTTTTCTGGGAGCTGGTTCTAAGTTGCGGCAATTTTAAGAGAAAAGAAATTCATAACCTGAAATGTCTTGAAGTTTCTCATTATTGGTTTTTGTCCGTTATTTCTGCTTCGCACGTTACCTTCTTTTTAGAAAAGCCCTTCCAGGGTTACATTGTTAAGACCGTTGATACTTATATGTATGTAGGTCTCAATTAATTGTCCTCGCAATCTTTGTTGTAAGGGAATAGTTCAAGCTGTTGAAAACATCTTTCGTGGCTGATATTACGGAGTGCATGAATTATTTTCATTCACTCTAAATTTTTTACATTTTGTTAATGTGTTTTTGGATTATTTTTAATTAATTTAAATTAAATTAAATTTTTTACATATGGATGTGTTTTGGATTTTGGAGCCCGTAATTACACTGCAGATTCCAAATGTGGCTGGACTAGTGTTTTATAGAGTGGTAATATTATGTTCTTTAATTTGTATTCAAAGTTTCATGCAATGAAACCAAGAATCCAGCGTGCATTTTTGATGCTTTTTCCTACTAGTTTGTCATGTTTGAGATTTTCAGTGACAATGACACCTAGATCTCTTTGTTGGCTAGACTGTTTTATTGGGTATGTCATTCATCATGTGTTGGAAATCGCGATTATTTGCAACAATCTAAATTACTGAACATTTATCAATGTTGAAGATCAGTTGCCTGTTTTTGGTTCACTTTTGAAGACAGTTGAGGTCTGATTGGATGGTTACTTTGTCCCGTTCGATGAATGCTTTGTGACAGAGTTTCACGTCATCGACGAATTTGTTGATTTTATTGATGATTCCGATATAAAGGTCTGTGATGTAGATGATGAAGAGGAGTGGGCCTAAGACACTCCCTTGGGAGACTTCTGATGTTACGTGCGTCGAATCACTGGCTTGATTGTAAATCATCACTTGTTAAATTCGACCAGTGGGCCAGTTTCGTAACCACCGGGAGTAGTTACCTAGTATTCAATGTGCTTCCACTTTGGCCAGGAGCCTTTCTTGGGGAACTTTGTCGAAAACTTTTTAAAAGTCGAAATATACAAGGTCTATGGGTTTTGTACAGTCGTATATGCGGTTGACTTTTCCAAAAAAGTCGAGGAGGTTTATGAGGCAGTTACGGTTTTCCCTGAATCCGTGCTGGGTGTCAGTGATAAGATTTTAGTCATTAAGGTACTTATGACTTTGAGTAGTATTTTTATTGTTTTACTGATCACAGACGTTACACTGATTAGACGATAGTCAGTAGGTGTTTGTTTGTTCCCCTTTTTGAGAATAGAAATAGCATTTGCCTGCTTCCAATCCCCTGGAACTATCCCAGTTTCAAGCAAAAAAGGAAAGATGTATGCTAAGGGTTCACTAATTACTTCGGCTGTTGCTTTATGTATCCGAGAGGCAAGGTTGTATGGTCCGGTTGACTTATATGGGTTTAAAATGCTGAGCTGTTTTACTACCTCTTCTACTGTAAATACAGCAACTGTTAGGGTTTAGTGGGAATGAAGTTGAGGGATTTCAGTTGAGTCTTCACAAGCAAACACTCAAGTGATGTATGCATTAAGATTTTTGGCTTTACTTTTGTTGTCTGTTTGAGTTGAGCCCTTGGGATCGATCAACGGTTCAATAGTGTCTTTTTCAGTCATCTGTAATTTACATATTTATCGAAGCTTTAGGATTGGTTTTGGTTTTAGGAATCATCGAGTTTGATCAAACGACTTAGAATCAGTCAACAATGTCTTACGAAATTTGCTTCAGATTTCGAACAGAGATGCTATTACTCTATTTATGTGTTAAATATGATACAAAATATAATCTTCTTGGAAGTTATAGAATGATATGCACTGTTTTTATTGCTCAATGTAAGCAAACTTCTAGTATTAGAAAATTTCCACACACAACATATGTTTCAGCTATAGTCAAGGTTAAGGTCTGATGCGGGTAACATTTTTTTCTCTGCTTGTAAGCTTACCTGTCGTAAAATGTTATCATATACAGTATACACATAAATGTATCACAGTGTATTTGCTCCACGAAAAAAATTACGCAGGGTAAGCTTAAAACCAGTCTATTTTGATAAAATTGGCTCCCTTGATGTTGCAGTAACTTTAAATTTAGTGGCCTGGTAGTTTGTATCATCATATTTTCTCTCGTCCGCTGAGTTGACTTATTTACTTATTAAAAGAAAAATAATCATTGTTCCAGTTTTTGTCTATGTTGTACTTCTTTGTTCATTAAAGCTGATGATTTTCAGCCCTCTATGAACATGCTGAAATGCTTGCGTAGTTCAATGAGTAAACTATGAAGTTTCATGTTCCTGAAAAACATCATACATTGTGACATACACTTGGGTTAAAAAGTATTCAACACAATTGAAAAAACCTATTTAGTTATGTTTTAATGAACTGTGATGTAAAGTACAAAGCCAAACTATACTGAAGGAATGCTCCTAACATGATGATCCAAGAAATACTAGAATATGTGATAGAAGGATATATATATATATATATATATATATATATATATATATATA